>CALYLW010000534.1:245000-271115 GCA_944989445.1 Ampullaceana balthica | reverse complement strand
TTGTGTCAGGCGTAGGATATTGAGCCAGACGTAGGATTCTGTGTCAGACGTAGGATATTGAGCCAGACGTAGGATATTGTGTCAGACGTAGGATATTGTGCCAGACGTAGGATATTGAGCCAGACGTATGATATTGAGCCAGACGTAGGATATTGTGTCAGACGTAGGATATTGAGCCAGACGTAGGATATTGAGCCAGACGTAGGATATTGTGTCAGACGTAGGATATTGTGCCAGACGTAGGATATTGAGCCAGACGTAGGATATTGAGCCAGACGTAGGATATTGTGTCAGACGTAGGATATTGTGCCAGACGTAGGATATTGTGCCAGACGTAGGATATTGAGTCAGACGAAGGATAGTGTGCCAGACGTAGGATATTGTGCCAGACGTAGGATATTGTTACAGACGTAGGATATTGAGCCAGACGTAGGATATTGAGCTAAAAAGGACGTGTCCTCCTTTTGCCGGACGTCTGACAAACTAAACCATGACACCCATTGGCCGATTGATACAGTGTTGAATTATCCCCCTTTGAAATCAAACTCTTCTCGCCTCCCTTACATCCTCATCTCCCAGTCTTGTCTTTAACAATGGCTGTAAGTATCAAACTGTAGTGGTGTCCCCTGCCAACATCCGCTTGTGGTAATGTGGTAAGGGGGAAACAATCGTTTCTCTGTTTTCAAAAATGCAAATGTCTTCAGTTGCCATTAACATACTTTGTCAATTGACTGTGAGGGACAAAGACATGAGTTGGAGGCTTATCCCAGGTTCCTATGCCACAGTTTCTAGGTCAGGACCTGGAAGATGGTTTGAATAGCAGGAGCTGTGTTTCAGTGACACCGAATATCTTACACGATGTCCCAGGTTTTAATGTCATTGTAGGATTACGGGACAACATAAGGGAGTGAGTGTTCCAAATGACTGTCGCTGTGTTTAAACACGGTTTAAAGAAAACAGATGAGCATTTCATCCACACCCGACCTTCTAGCACATCATCCACATTCTTGTTACAGCCAGTGGCGTAGCCCCGACCTTCTAGCACATCATCCACATTCTTGTTACAGCCAGTGGCGTAGCCCCTACCTTCTAGCACATCATCCACATTCTTCTTACAGCCAGTGGCGTAGCCCCTACCTTCTAACACATCATCCACATTCTTGTTACAGCCAGTGGCGTAGCCCCTACCTTCTAGCACATCATCCACATTCTTGTTACAGCCAGTGGCGTAGCAAGGGTTTGGTGGAAAGAGGAGGGGGGAGGGCGTCGGTAATCCGAACCAGTAGAACAATTTTCTTTTCTTTCTATGGAACAATATCACTGATGAATAGTTCTTTTTTTAATGTGATGGGGAAAGGGGGGGGGGTCTTTTTCCACTTAGAGTGGCACAAACTACTTTTCCCACTTAGAGTGGCACTAACCACTTTCCCCACTTAGAGTGGCACAAACCACTTTTCCCACTTAGAGTGGCACAAACCACTTTTCCCACTTAGAGTGGCACTAACCACTTTCCCCACTCACAATCCAAAACATTTGAACCAACTTAGCACCCACAGTTAACTCTCTAACCTAAGAATCCGATATTTCAGATACGACCTTGATCACTTCTAGACCAGTGGTTCTCAACCTGTGGTCAGTATTTGAGATACGACCTTGATCACTTCTAGACCAGTGGTTCTCAACATGTGGTCCGATATTTGAGATACGACCTTGATTACTTCTATACATGGCCGGTCTTAGCAATTTCGGGGCCCTATGCGGCCTAGCATGCGAAACAGATTGCTCTGTGCCCTGTCTGGGTAGGGATAAGGAATGAATAAAGATAATTAAACAACACGTAGAAACAAAGTTTTTGACTATAAATCCCTCATATGTGAGACATAACTAAAAGTATTGATTTTGGTCAATGTAATACGCATCATGCGACAGACTAACATAAACATTTACAGATCGGGAATATATTATAAAAACTATGTTCAATATAATATGCGCGACTGTCTAGCACAAACTCTTACATGTTACATAGAGATACATAGAGATAAACTTAAAATTCATTAATTTCATTACGGTAGATGCGATCGATCTGAAATTTTGAATCAATGCATTGTTAGGTGACAAAAGTCTATGTGAAAAATTTCAGCTCGATAGCATCATGGGAAGTGGGTATTTTTTTTTACTTTTGTTTTTCCACGTGACCACGACAGACAGAGAGAGATCACGACAGACAAGACCGAGAAGTTAATAATAGGGTTGGTCATTATTTACCGGAAGTCTAATAATAGAATTAAATAAAAAATCTTTCCACATCCGGGTAGTGTGTAAGGTCGGTTAGTAAACTTGTCTTCGTTATTCCTATAGAAACTGAGCTTTTTTGTAGCCAAAAACTTGTTAACAAGCGTATTTTTAGGAAATTTAATATATCCAAAATATTAGGATTTTTTCCCCACATTCTTTCCAAACACACGCGTGTATGTAGTAAACATTTTGTTGGAGGAAAAGGTCCTACAGAAAATTTTCAAAACCTTAATTTTATAGAAGTTTAAAAAAATAAGTTTAAGGTTATATTATTTGATATTTATATAATGCGAAATAGAACGTCCTTGCGAGAGTGAATTTAATTTAATATGTAAATGGATCAGTGACTATGAATAAACTTTTTTAGTTCATTCGCTCGTTTGTCCGTGAATTTTATTCATTCATACTATTTACTTTACTACTAATACTAATGATGTAATTATAATTATTAAAGTCATAATCTTAGTGTTAGTTTATTACTAATAAGTACTAAGGTATATATATATTATATGAACCAATGAAAACAATTTATATTAAATATATTTTTTATAAGTATAAGAATTAAGAAGTACAAGTGTGCTAGGACTAGTAGTACTAATACTAGTGTTTACTCATTTTAAAAAATGCTTAGGCTCATTTATTTTAAATTTTTCAATTAAAATATCAATATATAATGTTAAATTATGTGATATATTATATTATGCGAAATGGAACGTCCTTGCGAGTATGATTTATGTAAATGAATTAGTGACTCGGCTCTGACAGAGGCTCTAGTTCTAGTTCATTTGCTCGTTCGTCCTTGAACTTTATTATTTCATGCTATTTACTACTAATACTAATGATGAAATTGTAATTAAAGTCATAATCTTAGTGTAAGTTTATTACTAATAAATACCAAGGCATTTATTTGTATAAGGACCAAGGAAAACAATCAATATTCAAATAAATATATTTATTAATAATTGACTACTATTACGCTAGGACTAGTGTTTACCGTAGTTACGAATATCGAACGACCGCTTACACTCATCTTTAAAAATGTTGAGGCTTAATTATTTAAGTTTTAAGTCTTCGGAATTTAAATAATTTATTCAGCTGCAAAACTAAGTGTAAAGAAATATTTTTTTGCAAAACAATTGCACCTAGAATATCATTTTTAGTGAGATCAGAGTATCAAAATACACTGTTGTAATGAATCTTTCAGAAATGTTTGACCTGAATCTAAAAATAGTCCCAATGACCGAATGAGTTATGACGTTTTCCGGTCTTAGAAATGACAAAGTCTATAGGGATTTAATCAAAGAAAATTAAGATAGGCGGAGACCATTGCGGCCGCGTAGGTTGCAGTGGCCTAAGCACGGCCCTGTCCCTAGATCTTGGTAAAGTGTTGAGAAGATCTTGTTGAAGTGTTGAGAAGATCTTTGCTAAAGTGTTGAGAAGATCTTGGTAAAGTGTTGATAAGATCTTGTCTCATACCTCAACAAGGATTTAGTCCTTAGACAGAAGGGAACATTTGTTCTAGGTAATCGTGTTGTTGTTGTTGTTGTTGTTGTTGTTGTTCGTTCGTCGTGGTAGACGATTAACACTCTCATCATGTTTGCTGGGCCGCCACATGTGTCCTCTGGTGGCTTATGAACCCTATTCTGGCACGAAAAAGGCGCCCGCACGTCGGACAAGAGATGGATGCGGTCCCTTCAGGAGGGTTTTGGATACGGTCCTTTCTGGCTTGACGTTTTAACTTGGCAGCCTGTTGTCTATTAACTTCACAGACAGCTGCGCCATTCCGTATCATAGAGCGCCAGTGGGCTCGGTTACTGGCTGCTGCTTCCCAGGAGTCATGTCCAATGTCGAAGGCCTTCAGAGCCGTTTTAAGTGCATCCTTGTAGCGCTTACGTGGATCTCCGCGTGCTCTATGCCCTTCTGTAAGCTCACCATAGAAGAGCCTCTTTGGGAGGCGATGGTCGGGCATACACACTACATGCCCCGCCCAGCGTAGTTGGCTTTGCATGAGGCTAGTGTGGATGCTGGGGAGTCCTGACCTGGCTAATATTTCGGAGTCTGGAACTTTTTCCTGCCCTTTTATATTGATAATTTTTCTAAGGCTTTTGGTGTGGAAGTGGTTCAGCAACCTCGCATGGCGTTGGTATACAATCCAAGTTTCACATGCATATAATAAGGTTGGGAGCACTACAGCTCTGTATACTTTTAGTTTTGTTTGGGTGCTGATTCCCCTTCTGTTCCAGACACTGTCATGCAATCTACCGAATGCTGCGCTGGCCTTGGAGATTCTCCAGTTCACCTCGTAATCGTGTTGTAGATCGATACTCTTTAACTCGATCCTCTTAATGTGGTTGACGATACTGTGTTTCAATGAAGACACGACCATTATAAAGAGATCACCAGTCTTTATGTCTTTATGTCTTTATGTATTATGTCTTGATGTCTTTATATTGACTGGTGACGTAGGTACAACACCGTCTGAGTGAGAACATTTGTTAACGGAAGTGGTCATGAAACTTGATATCACGCTGTTGATTACGTGTTTTCATAACAGATATACAAATATCGCATGTATAGTCGAGTCTCATTTACAAATATCGCATGTATAGTCGAGTCTCATTTACAAATATCGCATATATAGTCGAGTCTCATTTACAAATATCGCATGTATAGTCGAGTCTCATTTACAAATATCGCATGTATAGTCGAGTTTCATTTATTGTCAAGTCTCAGTTTTAGTCTAAAATCTCATTATATAGTCAGAACCTTATCTAAATTAAAAATCTGTACATATTAAAATGTCGTTTATTGGTAGGAACTAGAATACAACTTGTAGCCCCTATCTCCCCTATCTCCCCTATCTCCCCTATCTCCCCTATCTCCCCTATCTCCCCTATCCCCCATCCCCTATTTCCCAAAGTTTACACAACGCGTAGGGTACGGTTCATGGTTTGGGAACCTTCCGACAGCACGCCCTAATTATCAGGCCATTTCAATAGAACTCCCCTGAACTCTTCCCTGAAGTCACGTGGTCACGCTACCATAGGCCATAGAGATAATTCCTTGAAACTATTTCTTTAGTCACGTGGTCACCCTACCATAGGCCATGGAGATAATTCCTTGAAGCTATTTCTGTAGTCACGTGGTCACGCTACCATATGCCATAGAGATAATTCCTTGAAGCTACTTCTGTAGTCACGTGGTCACGGTACCATAGGCCATAGAGATAGTTCATTGAAGCTATTTCTTTAGTCACGTGGTCACCCTACCATAGGCCATGGAGATAGTTCCTTGAAGCTATTTCTTTAGTCACGTGGTCACCCTACCATAGGCCATGGAGATAATTCCTTGAAGCTATTCCTTTAGTCACGTGGTCACCCTACCATAGGCCATGGAGATAGTTCATTGAAGCTATTTCTTTAGTCACGTGGTCACCCTACCAAAGGCCATGGAGATAGTTCCTTGAAGCTATTTCTTTAGTCACGTGGTCACCCTACCATAGGCCATGGAGATAGTTCCTTGAAGCTATTCCTTTAGTCACGTGGTCACAGTAGCATGTAGCGAACCATTAGATGCCACTAAAGTTGTTGAAGATTTTTCGAAGCTTATTTTCAACCAAGTGTTCGACAAAACCTTGGTCTGCGGGACAGCATAGGTCCAGGGAACTTCTGATTTCTAGATCAATAAAAACTTACCACACAACAAAAAGAGATACAGATATATATATAAAAAAACGTATATAAAAAACACAAATCTTATTCTATATTTAATTCACATAAAAAGTTTCATTCAAAAGAACCATTCTAGTCTAACATTAACCAGCTAATTTATTTTTTAAATCCCTTATGTTAACTTCGAAATCTTGTCTCTCTGTCTCTCTCTATGTCGTCATCTCTTCGTACGTCGGTCGGGCGGAAAAACAAAAGTAAAAAAATGACCCACTTCCCGTGACGCCATCGAGCTGAAATTAGGCACATAGACTCGTGTCACCTAACAATGCATCGTATCAAAATTTCTGATCGATCGAAACGTATCGTAATAAAAGTAATGCATTTTTAGTTTATCTCTATACAAGGTATGTAATTCAAATTCACAGTATGTTATAGTTTTTTTTCACGTGACGTCGATGTACCGGCGTGCTTTTGTTTACATTTTACGTGTCACACTGAGTTCGGTCCAGCGATCGGTGACCAGACCTCCCCCCCCCGGGTTATAAAGCAAAGGGGAGTTTAGGCAGATTTAGTCCGTAAATGTTTTTCGCGTTTGAACATAATATAAGGGATTTATAGTCAAAAACTTTGTTTTTACGGGTTTTTTTTATAGCCTACTTTTCTTTAAATTCAAATCGACACTTGTAGAAAATCAGCAAGATTTTAAAAAAATATAAATTAAAGCTTTCTATTTTGTTCAAAACTTCAACTTGATCTGTCGGCAAGTGATGCAGCGCTCACAGGCCACGGCTTTGTGGGTTCCACGCATTTCCCAGCCGCCTAACTAGTGTTAAGTACCCATTTAGAGCTGGGTGACTCAGGGACGCCCTAGACCCCGGGAAAAAATCCTTGCCTTCACATGGATTTTGAACCCGTGACCATCGGTACGCCAGTCGAGTGCTCTGCCACTCGACCACCACGTCCCCAGGACATTTAATATCACTGATTTCCTGGCTGATTTCTTTCATTGGTTTTTAGACATAGTATTTGAATAAAATGAAAACAATTATTTTGTCAGTCTATTCTCGGCCCCTGTTACTGTGAGAACCTCTGCCCCCCCCCGAAAGTGTGGGGATCATTGCTGACCTACTTACTGCACGTGGCATCCACCAGACGGACCACAGCAAAAGGCGACAGTTTCAGATCTTAAGACCAGATGGAAAGTTTAAAGAACTATCCCGTAGGGAAATATCAGTCAAGCGTGAAGATAAAAAACTTTTCCAAGCGGTCTCTTCCTCAATCTCGTCAGACATACAACTCAAGAACATAGGCAGGGGCGTGTCTAAAGTATGAAATCATCTTTAAAGAGAGAGATTAACGTCCTGTCGAGACTGCTTTTTAAGGCAGTCTCTTTTTAAAATGAAGAATTGTTTTTATTGAGACTAATGAAGTTGTTTTTAATTTTTTATTTATTTTTTATTTTAATTTTTTTATTAAATTAAAAGACAACGGTGTTTCAAAACGTTAAAAAATTAAAATTCCGTTTATGCCACTGGCATTTAATAAATGCCGCTTAAAACAAATTTAACAAGTACTTTTCAAATCATAATTTTTTTTTAAAAATGAAATACTTTTTTTAAAGTCTATGTGATTAAATACAAAGCCGTCCTTTTGCCCGTGTGGTTTTCAAATAGATTAAACTTTCTTTGTTTTGTTTTTTAATAAAGGTTTTTTTAACCCAAATTTTTCGTGAATCTATTTGAATGCGTTTCGTTGTAGGTCGTAGGAGTTATCAGCCTTGACGTGTCTTCTTGATTGCCTTTCAGTCAACAGTTATCACCTCCTGATTATCTCGGCGGCAATCTTGCTCTTCCTCTTCAAATTTCTAGTAGGTTCTAAATGGTCATAGAGACAACTTGCTTGTACTAGAGACGTCATACTACGACTGTAAATATGATGATAGCTAACTGCGACCTGTGGACTTAGAGACTCTACTCGGACCTGGACTACCTGTCGTAGTCGGACCTGGACTACCTGTCGTAGTCGGACCTGGACTAACTGTCGTAGTCGGACCTGGACTACCTGTCGTAGTCGGACCTGGACTACCTGTCGTAGTCGGACCTGGACTACCTGTCGTAGTCGGACCTGGACTACCTGTCGTAGTCGGACCTGGACTACCTGTCGTAGTCGGACCTGGACTACCTGTCGTAGTCGGACCTGGACTACCTGTCGTCGGATAGAGAAAGTTAAGTCACGTGTTTTAACTCATAGATAAACTGACGATGATTTTTGAAAAGAAGAAATAAATAAACCAGATGTCTAATTCGTTTACTGATGTCCAGTGAATTGTTTTGTTCTTCATCTTGGTGGCCCCGGGGTGGGGGGGATTCTGAATTATAACGGAACATCACAGACATAGCCATCAACTTTGTAACAGTTGTTACGATGTTACAACACCGCCAGTCAGTCATGTGTGTCCGCCACGTGCTGGGCCTTACTTAGCGGTTTTAGAGGTTGCCCAAGCGTGACGTCATACCTTCACCCATATTAACAAAGACACCAACCAAAATAAAAACATAATTATTTTAAAAATATTTTAAGTTCATGACTAATTGGTGTAGAGTAGTGTAGGCGAACCAAAAATTTGATGTTGAAAATCGTTTCCGCACAGACTTACTTTTGTGTCTGTACTTTAAGACAAGAATTGATTTGACTAATCACTTTATCCTGTTCGAGAAAAGTGGTTTTTATCTACATGTTTTAGTTTTATCTACATTTTTTAGTTTTTATCTACATTTTTTAGTTTTTATCTACATTTTTAAGTTTTTATCTAAATTTTTTAGTTTTTATCTACATTTTTTAGTTTTTATCTACATTTTTCAGTTTTTATGTACATTTTTTAGTTTTTATCTACATTTTTAGTGTTTAATTTCTAGTGACAAAATGTCGCTGCGATTACTTTAAAAAGGCGGATATATCGGACCAACCAAGCCAAATCGTGAGATGAGTTTAGATAATGAAAAGTTTAAGCGAAAAAAAGTTATAGGAGTAATCTATATATATGTCACTTAAACGACCATGTGCAAATGAGCATGACGAATGACCCCCGCTGGAGTCGAAGGTCAAGTGTAGAAGGGTGAACAGAGAATTAAACGGGTGGGGGGTGGGGGTGGGTGGCGGGGCTGGTTGCAACAATGTTCTTGCGTTCACTTGCATTGTCCCTTCACAGCATAACATATTATGATTCTTAGTGTAGTGGATATCACGCCCGCCTTTTTAAAACCAAATTAAACGTTATTTTCTGCCCGTCTTTTTCTCCATTTTCTGCGAACATGACTAACCCTATGGACGGAAAATCACAGTTTACGGTTGGCAAGGGATGGTATGTAAAAGGTGTGGGGGGGGGGCAGGTAACAACAACAGCAGTGCACATGTCTCCATGTTTACTCGCTTTTTTTCCATTACTCCGTGTTGTTGTTTGTGTCCTATCTCTCACCCCCCGCCCCGTTCTTTGAACTGTCTAAGATGAATAAGTCTGCGGCGTATGCTACATCGCGGGTCGTATCTAGTATTATTTAAAAGCTATAAAACTATAAAAATTGTTTCATCTATTGTTAAAAATAAAATTTATAAATTTATAAAAATTAAAAAAGCAAATAAAAACTTAAAATACAGCGATATTCATCTCGTAATTAACTATACTATAGTTACTATAGACATCTTCATAGTGTACATTTCTCTACAGAGATTCATAGTGTAATCAACTATAGACATATTCATAGTGTAAATTTCTCTATAGAGATTCATAGTGTAATTAGGGATATAATTATTTGTAGTGTAAATATGTATAGAGATGTCTCAATTTCTCCAACAGTCTCCAAAAGTGTCCTACAGTTTCCTAACAGTGTCCTACAGTGTCCTAACAGTGTCCTACAGTGTCCTAACAATGTCCTACAGTCACAGTGTCCTAACACTAATACGCCGCTAATATAAATCATGAGAAATAGACGAAATTTTCCAAATGTTTATAACTTTAAAAGTTTTCCAGACTTTCTGATATTCAACAAAACTTTAGACGTACCTCTTGACCCACTTTCGGATGTACAACAAAACTTTAGACATATTTCTTGACACACTTTTTCATATACAGCAAAACTTTAGACGTGCCTCTTGACTTACTTTATGGGGAACCACTGGGTTCAAATGAGTCTAAAATAGAATAGTTTCAGACCAAGAAATAAAAAAGGAACCCCCCTCCTCCCCCATTCCTATATTACCACCTTGACTGGCCAAGTTTAAATGGCAGAGACACCTGTAACCTCGCGCAAGCAGATGGACAAATCAGAACCTCTGCGTACAAAACAAATAAAACAGCAATATATTTATCTGGCAATTCAATTCATTTCCTGAACGCCTGTCCACCGCGCCAGGGGGTGGGGGTGAGGTGGCGTGCACTAGGGGCGTCGTTCATCTTAGACTGTATTATATTAACGTGATTTCTCAAAGAACCGGATACGGGCACTTGAATTATGTTGGAGGTGGGGGGGGGGTAGATTTGAAACGGGCCTAGTTTTATTTTAATATCTATTTAAACCGTTGTCGGTACTTTGAGGGTTAAAGATCTCGCCACGTTCTCGAGTTTCGCAAGATGTCAAATTTATTCATGGTCTTCCGGTGGGCTTATAATAAAAAAAATATTAGATTAGAGTTATCGATCGTATTTTTTGTAAATAGCACTTTTTGTCTCCCCTGTCCATGACGTGAGATTGGGAGATTTACATGAACGACTTTTTTAAATGGGCTGGAACCGTGTCACGACGGGGCACTGTCAAATGACATTTCCTGTCACGCGCGGCTGACCACGATGAAAGACTGCGGTATCTCCTGTTGGAAGAAACCGGATTCGGTGTCCTTACAGTGGTCTACTGCTTTAACACAAACTATTCGATGGGGTATGGAGAGGACATCAGCGGTGCTTTGCGAGGGTTCTCCAAGTGTAGCGGCACGTGTTTGATTGATTCAGTGCATTGGTGTTTTTGTTTTTAATATAGATTTATTTTATAATATTTACTTTCTTTTTAAATCCTTTATATTAACTCGTGGTGTCTGCGGCCGACCGACCGACCGACCTTGCTTGCTTGCTTGCTTGTCGCCAAAACTTTTGATCGATTTTTAACCCACTTGCTCGCAAGATAGCGAGCTGAAATTTTGCAGGCAGTTGCGTACCGATGATAAAAACAATGTATCGAAATTTCAGATCGATCGCATGTACCGTAATTAAATTATTGATTTTTTAGATTATTTTATTTATTCCTATGTATCATGCTATTTTTTGAGATAGAGCGTCGCGGTGCGTATTATATTGAACAACCTTTCTGTCGCGCAATAAGGTGCGTATTTTATTGACAGCTCTTTTTATAAACATATTCCTGATCGGTGCGCATTATATTAAACATGTTTTACGACACAACGGCAATTTTGTATTTCTGGATGGTCTGGCGCTGCGTATTATAATGAACATTCTTTTAATTACTTCTCGTACATAAAGGATTTATAGTCAAAAACTTGGTTTTTTACGGGTTTTTCTTATTTAAAAGTGATGAACCGGTTTTTGGGCATGTCAACATGTGCGACAATCCAACCTTATCTCACGTTAACATGTGCGACAATCGAACATTATCTCTTGTTAACATATTGCGACAATCCAACATTATCTCTTGTTAACATATTGCGACAATCCAACATTATCTCATGTTAACATGTGCGACAATCAAACATTATCTCATGTTAACATGTGCGACAATCCAACATTATCTCATGTTAACATGTGCCACATTCCAACATTATCTCATGTTAACATGTGCGACAATCCAACATTATCTCATGTCAACATGTGCGACAATCCAACATTATCTCATGTTAACATGTGCGACAATCCAACATTATCTCATGTTAACATGTGCGACAATCCAACATTATCTCATGTTAACATAAGTGACAATCCAACATTATCTGAAGTTATTTTTTTAAAACTGGACAGCATTACCTTTGTTATATAAAAATGAAACAAGTATAACATACAGTAAAGTTTGTTCTATAAAAAGTAAACAAGTATAACATACAGTAAAGTTTGTTCTATAAAAAGTAAACAAGTATAACATACAGTAAAGTTTGTTCTATAAAAAGTAAACAAGTATAACATACAGTAAAGTTTGTTCTATAAAAAGTAAACAAGTATAACATACAGTAAAGTTTGTTCTATAAAAAGTAAACAAGTATAACATACAGTAAAGTTTGTTCTATAAAAAGTAAACAAGTATAACATACAGTAAAGTTTGTTATATAAAAAGTAAACAAGTATAACATACAGTAAAGTTTGTTCTATAAAAAGGAAACAAGTATAACATACAGTAAAGTTTGTTCTATAAAAAGTAAACAAGTATAACATACAGTAAAGTTTGTTATATAAAAAGTAAACAAGTATAACATACAGTAAAGTTTGTTATATAAAAAGTAAACAAGTATAACATACAGTAAAGTTTGTTCTATAAAAAGTAAACAAGTTTAACATACAGTAAAGTTTGTTATATAAAAAGGAAACAAGTATAACGGAGTGTTTCAATGATTATAATCTAACTTGATTTGAAGACAACTTGAGTTATTTGAGCATTTGAGTTATTTATAGACAGCAAACTAATAGAAATAATATTTATAGAGGTCAAACAATCTTTTTAATAGATTATTAAATCAACCTAATTAAATTCTGTATTTTGTCAGATTAATAAGCTGTCTATGACGTCATTGTCATGTACTATAGTAAATGTGGTGCCTATGACGTCATTGCCATGATGTATAGTAAATGTGCTGTCTATGACGTCATTGCCATGATGTATAGTAAATGTGCTGTCTATGACGTCATTACCATGATGTATAGTAAATGTGCTGTCTATGACGTCATTACCATAATGTATAGTAAATGTGCTGTCTATGACGTATATTGCCATGATGTATAGTAAATGTGCTGTCTATGACGTCATTGCCATGATGTATAGTAAATGTGCTGTCTATGACGTCATTGTCATGTACTATAGTAAATGTGCTGTCTATGACGTCATTGCCATGATGTATAGTAAATGTGCTGTCTATGAAGTCATTGCCATGATGTATAGTAAATGTGCCATAATGAAACTGTTAGAGAAACAGACTTCTCCAACAGGTGAGCGGAAAATGCGGCATAGTCACGCCGGGGCAAAGGTCACAGAGGAAAAAGTCACATCATTGAAATGAAATGCAATATTTATAACAATTCACTTGAGTTTAGGTAGAGCCCTCCCCCCTCCCCCCCCGGCACAAACACATCAAGTTTGTATATTCAAAACTTTTTTGAAATTTTCTGAAAATGAAGAATTATTCAGAGATACCAATCTGTATGACGTCATCGTTGATGTGAGAGATACAATGACGTCAATCTGTATAACGTTGTGAGAGATACAATGACGTCAATCTGTATAACGTTGTGAGAGATACAATGACGTCAATCTGTATAACGTTGTGAGAGATACAATGACGTCAATCTGTATAACGTTGTGAGAGATACAATGACGTCAATCTGTATAACGTTGTGAGAGATACAATGACGTCAATCTGTATAACGTTGTGAGAGATACAATGACGTCAATCTGTATAACGTTGTGAGAGATACAATGACGTCAATCTGTATGACGTTGTGAGAGATACAATGACGTCAATCTGTATAACGTTGTGAGAGATACAATGACGTCAATCTGTATAACGTTGTGAGAGATACAATGACGTCAATCTGTATAACGTTGTGAGAGATACAATGACGTCAATCTGTATAACGTTGTGAGAGATACAATGACGTCAATCTGTATAACGTTGTGAGAGATACAATGACGTCAATCTGTATGACGTTGTGAGAGATACAATGACGTCAATCTGTATGACGTTGTGAGAGATACAATGACGTCAATCTGTATAACGTTGTGAGAGATACAATGACGTCAATCTGTATAACGTTGTGAGAGATACAATGACGTCAATCTGTATAACGTTGTGAGAGATACAATGACGTCAATCTGTATAACGTTGTGAGAGATACAATGACGTCAATCTGTATAACGTTGTGAGAGATACAATGACGTCAATCTGTATAACGTTGTGAGAGATACAATGACGTCAATCTGTATAACGTTGTGAGAGATACAATGACGTCAATCTGTATAACGTTGTGAGAGATACAATGACGTCAATCTGTATAACGTTGTGAGAGATACAATGACGTCAATCTGTATAACGTTGTGAGAGATACAATGACGTCAATCTGTATAACGTTGTGAGAGATACAATGACGTCAATCTGTATAACGTTGTGAGAGATACAATGACGTCAATCTGTATAACGTTGTGAGAGATACAATGACGTCAATCTGTATAACGTTGTGAGAGATACAATGACGTCAATCTGTATAACGTTGTGAGAGATACAATGACGTCAATCTGTATAACGTTGTGAGAGATACAATGACGTCAATCTGTATAACGTTGTGAGAGATACAATGACGTCAATCTGTATAACGTTGTGAGAGATACAATGACGTCAATCTGTATAACGTTGTGAGAGATACAATGACGTCAATCTGTATAACGTTGTGAGAGATACAATGACGTCAATCTGTATAACGTTGTGAGAGATACAATGACGTCAATCTGTATAACGTTGTGAGAGATACAATGACGTCAATCTGTATAACGTTGTGAGAGATACAATGACGTCAATCTGTATAACGTTGTGAGAGATACAATGACGTCAATCTGTATAACGTTGTGAGAGATACAATGACGTCAATCTGTATAACGTTGTGAGAGATACAATGACGTCAATCTGTATAACGTTGTGAGAGATACAATGACGTCAATCTGTATAACGTTGTGAGAGATACAATGACGTCAATCTGTATGACGTTGTGAGAGATACAATGACGTCAATCTGTATAACGTTGTGAGAGATACAATGACGTCAATCTGTATAACGTTGTGAGAGATACAATGACGTCAATCTGTATAACGTTGTGAGAGATACAATGACGTCAATCTGTATAACGTTGTGAGAGATACAATGACGTCAATCTGTATAACGTTGTGAGAGATACAATGACGTCAATCTGTATAACGTTGTGAGAGATACAATGACGTCAATCTGTATGACGTTGTGAGAGATACAATGACGTCAATCTGTATAACGTTGTGAGAGATACAATGACGTCAATCTGTATAACGTTGTGAGAGATACAATGACGTCAATCTGTATAACGTTGTGAGAGATACAATGACGTCAATCTGTATAACGTTGTGAGAGATACAATGACGTCAATCTGTATAACGTTGTGAGAGATACAATGACGTCAATCTGTATAACGTTGTGAGAGATACAATGACGTCAATCTGTATAACGTTGTGAGAGATACAATGACGTCAATCTGTATAACGTTGTGAGAGATACAATGACGTCAATCTGTATAACGTTGTGAGAGATACAATGACGTCAATCTGTATAACGTTGTGAGAGATACAATGACGTCAATCTGTATGACGTTGTGAGAGATACAATGACGTCAATCTGTATAACGTTGTGAGAGATACAATGACGTCAATCTGTATAACGTTGTGAGAGATACAATGACGTCAATCTGTATAACGTTGTGAGAGATACAATGACGTCAATCTGTATAACGTTGTGAGAGATACAATGACGTCAATCTGTATAACGTTGTGAGAGATACAATGACGTCAATCTGTATGACGTTGTGAGAGATACAATGACGTCAATCTGTATAACGTTGTGAGAGATACAATGACGTCAATCTGTATAACGTTGTGAGAGATACAATGACGTCAATCTGTATAACGTTGTGAGAGATACAATGACGTCAATCTGTATAACGTTGTGAGAGATACAATGACGTCAATCTGTATAACGTTGTGAGAGATACAATGACGTCAATCTGTATGACGTTGTGAGAGATACAATGACGTCAATCTGTATAACGTTGTGAGAGATACAATGACGTCAATCTGTATAACGTTGTGAGAGATACAATGACGTCAATCTGTATGACGTTGTGAGAGATACAATGACGTCAATCTGTATAACGTTGTGAGAGATACAATGACGTCAATCTGTATAACGTTGTGAGAGATACAATGACGTCAATCTGTATAACGTTGTGAGAGATACAATGACGTCAATCTGTATAACGTTGTGAGAGATACAATGACGTCAATCTGTATAACGTTGTGAGAGATACAATGACGTCAATCTGTATGACGTTGTGAGAGATACAATGACGTCAATCTGTATAACGTTGTGAGAGATACAATGACGTCAATCTGTATAACGTTGTGAGAGATACAATGACGTCAATCTGTATAACGTTGTGAGAGATACAATGACGTCAATCTGTATAACGTTGTGAGAGATACAATGACGTCAATCTGTATAACGTTGTGAGAGATACAATGACGTCAATCTGTATGACGTTGTGAGAGATACAATGACGTCAATCTGTATAACGTTGTGAGAGATACAATGACGTCAATCTGTATAACGTTGTGAGAGATACAATGACGTCAATCTGTATAACGTTGTGAGAGATACAATGACGTCAATCTGTATAACGTTGTGAGAGATACAATGACGTCAATCTGTATAACGTTGTGAGAGATACAATGACGTCAATCTGTATAACGTTGTGAGAGATACAATGACGTCAATCTGTATAACGTTGTGAGAGATACAATGACGTCAATCTGTATAACGTTGTGAGAGATACAATGACGTCAATCTGTATAACGTTGTGAGAGATACAATGACGTCAATCTGTATAACGTTGTGAGAGATACAATGACGTCAATCTGTATAACGTTGTGAGAGATACAATGACGTCAATCTGTATAACGTTGTGAGAGATACAATGACGTCAATCTGTATAACGTTGTGAGAGATACAATGACGTCAATCTGTATGACGTTGTGAGAGATACAATGACGTCAATCTGTATAACGTTGTGAGAGATACAATGACGTCAATCTGTATAACGTTGTGAGAGATACAATGACGTCAATCTGTATAACGTTGTGAGAGATACAATGACGTCAATCTGTATAACGTTGTGAGAGATACAATGACGTCAATCTGTATAACGTTGTGAGAGATACAATGACGTCAATCTGTATAACGTTGTGAGAGATACAATGACGTCAATCTGTATGACGTTGTGAGAGATACAATGACGTCAATCTGTATAACGTTGTGAGAGATACAATGACGTCAATCTGTATGACGTTGTGAGAGATACAATGACGTCAATCTGTATAACGTTGTGAGAGATACAATGACGTCAATCTGTATAACGTTGTGAGAGATACAATGACGTCAATCTGTATAACGTTGTGAGAGATACAATGACGTCAATCTGTATAACGTTGTGAGAGATACAATGACGTCAATCTGTATGACGTTGTGAGAGATACAATGACGTCAATCTGTATAACGTTGTGAGAGATACAATGACGTCAATCTGTATAACGTTGTGAGAGATACAATGACGTCAATCTGTATAACGTTGTGAGAGATACAATGACGTCAATCTGTATAACGTTGTGAGAGATACAATGACGTCAATCTGTATAACGTTGTGAGAGATACAATGACGTCAATCTGTATAACGTTGTGAGAGATACAATGACGTCAATCTGTATGACGTTGTGAGAGATACAATGACGTCAATCTGTATAACGTTGTGAGAGATACAATGACGTCAATCTGTATGACGTTGTGAGAGATACAATGACGTCAATCTGTATGACGTTGTGAGAGATACAATGACGTCAATCTGTATAACGTTGTGAGAGATACAATGACGTCAATCTGTATAACGTTGTGAGAGATACAATGACGTCAATCTGTATAACGTTGTGAGAGATACAATGACGTCAATCTGTATAACGTTGTGAGAGATACAATGACGTCAATCTGTATAACGTTGTGAGAGATACAATGACGTCAATCTGTATGACGTTGTGAGAGATACAATGACGTCAATCTGTATAACGTTGTGAGAGATACAATGACGTCAATCTGTATGACGTTGTGAGAGATACAATGACGTCAATCTGTATAACGTTGTGAGAGATACAATGACGTCAATCTGTATAACGTTGTGAGAGATACAATGACGTCAATCTGTATAACGTTGTGAGAGATACAATGACGTCAATCTGTATAACGTTGTGAGAGATACAATGACGTCAATCTGTATAACGTTGTGAGAGATACAATGACGTCAATCTGTATAACGTTGTGAGAGATACAATGACGTCAATCTGTATAACGTTGTGAGAGATACAATGACGTCAATCTGTATAACGTTGTGAGAGATACAATGACGTCAATCTGTATGACGTTGTGAGAGATACAATGACGTCAATCTGTATAACGTTGTGAGAGATACAATGACGTCAATCTGTATAACGTTGTGAGAGATACAATGACGTCAATCTGTATAACGTTGTGAGAGATACAATGACGTCAATCTGTATAACGTTGTGAGAGATACAATGACGTCAATCTGTATAACGTTGTGAGAGATACAATGACGTCAATCTGTATAACGTTGTGAGAGATACAATGACGTCAATCTGTATGACGTTGTGAGAGATACAATGACGTCAATCTGTATAACGTTGTGAGAGATACAATGACGTCAATCTGTATAACGTTGTGAGAGATACAATGACGTCAATCTGTATAACGTTGTGAGAGATACAATGACGTCAATCTGTATAACGTTGTGAGAGATACAATGACGTCAATCTGTATAACGTTGTGAGAGATACAATGACGTCAATCTGTATAACGTTGTGAGAGATACAATGACGTCAATCTGTATAACGTTGTGAGAGATACAATGACGTCAATCTGTATAACGTTGTGAGAGATACAATGACGTCAATCTGTATAACGTTGTGAGAGATACAATGACGTCAATCTGTATAACGTTGTGAGAGATACAATGACGTCAATCTGTATAACGTTGTGAGAGATACAATGACGTCAATCTGTATAACGTTGTGAGAGATACAATGACGTCAATCTGTATAACGTTGTGAGAGATACAATGACGTCAATCTGTATAACGTTGTGAGAGATACAATGACGTCAATCTGTATGACGTTGTGAGAGATACAATGACGTCAATCTGTATAACGTTGTGAGAGATACAATGACGTCAATCTGTATAACGTTGTGAGAGATACAATGACGTCAATCTGTATAACGTTGTGAGAGATACAATGACGTCAATCTGTATAACGTTGTGAGAGATACAATGACGTCAATCTGTATAACGTTGTGAGAGATACAATGACGTCAATCTGTATACGTTGTGAGAGATACAATGACGTCAATCTGTATAACGTTGTGAGAGATACAATGACGTCAATCTGTATGACGTTGTGAGAGATACAATGACGTCAATCTGTATAACGTTGTGAGAGATACAATGACGTCAATCTGTATGACGTTGTGAGAGATACAATGACGTCAATCTGTATAACTTGTGAGAGATACAATGACGTCAAATTATATGCAAAAGTAAATTTAGGGCTCCCGACGAATTATCATTGTTTAGCTAATATAAGAAAAACGATGTACATTACGTAAAGTTTAAAACCCTCCTGGATTCAATTCTGGACAAGATGATAGGTGTCCCAGTGTGGTCACCAATATAAGTAGAAACATGAGCGGAACAAACAATAGAACAAGTAAACAACCGAGTACACAGCCACTGTCCGTTGGGATTTATGGTGACCTTTGTGTCCTACAACCTTGACACTGAAAGATAGAGGACAATGTCTTGAATGTCCTATTTACGTCTCATCATTTTACCTGACCTACTTCACATTCTCTCACCTGACCTACTTCACCTTCTCTCACATGACCTACTTCATCTTATCTCACCTGACCTACTTCACCTTCTCTCACCTGACCTACTTCACCTTCTCTCACCTGACATACCTTCGCCTTCTCTTACATGACTTACTTCACCTTCTCTTACCTGACCTACTTCACCTTCTCTTACCTGACCTACTTCACCTTCTCTTACCTGACCTACTTCACCTTCTCTTACCTGACCTACCTTGACCTTCTCTTACCTGACCTACCTTCATCCTCTGTTACCTTACCTACATTCACCTTCTCTTACCTGACCTACCTTGGCCTTCACTTTCATATTACCTGACAAGTTTGCACTTTCTTTGTCCCAATGCCCGTTCACCGACATCTTCTATGGCCTGACCTACTTTCACCTTCTATTCAGTGACCTATTTTCGCCATATTTTCTCTATCATCTGGCATACTTTCAATTTCTCTTTCCTATTGTCTAGAGTCTAGACGACTTTCACGTTTGTGTAACAGTCTATTGTCCACTATCGGTCCGGTACTGGATAACTGGATGTGGCCAGTACAAAGACCAGATCAAATTATGTGTAAATGCATTAATTTTTTAATATCCTAAGCGAACCAACTCCAATGACGTCAATGAATGCCACTTCCAGGTCATTCTTGAATGCCATAAATGCCAACATCGTGTACAATTATTTCATTCGACAAGAATACCATTATCTGGGGTACTGATGACTTAAGATGGGAATCCCCGTGGTTAGATTAGATTCTGATGTGTCACCTAATTTCCCATGTCGTCATATCCTGTTGTTTGTCGTCTTCCCCCACCCGCCCCCCACCCACCAAGCTCAGGTCGTATCTCTAGTGTAGGACCCATTGAAACTAATACTGTGCAACAATACAGACGCCTTGCCGTGGGCGGAACCTTCATGCTATTATGGGTGGCGATATTTTCCTAGGAGTACTGTCACCTATGCATGTTTACCCGTCTTGTAACTACATCACAATAATAATCAAAACAGAAGACTCTTTGACATCTATACACGCAGTCACTTGGAGTAATATTTTCGGGTTTGAAAAAAATATTTTTACTCTAGAAGTAAATTGTCTGCCCGCCCAGTGGACTTTGATGCCAGGCCGTCTGCCCGCCCAGTGGACTTTGATGCCAGGCCGTCTGCCCGCCCAGTGGACTTTGATGCCAGGCCGTCTGCCCGCCCAGTGGACTGTGATGCCAGGCCGTCTGCATGTCAAATGACAAGACGTACAAGAATTGTTTTCAAGATGTCATGTGACAACGATGTGAAGTAGGGGGGCAAGATTCCAAGTCCAAATACTTAATTTTCCCGTAAACATGTTGCTAACGAACTCAGATTGCGTTGTTGTCCCTAGCACAACATTGTTCCCTATAAACTTCCTGATAATAACGGTAAACGAGACTCGTGCAAAAAGCGCGTGTGATGTCAGTGTGTAGCTTTAACGGGCTTTCAATTGAAATATAATGTGACTAGCAGAAATATCCGGCATTATCCCGGGTTCGAGTTTTTTTATTGGGACATTCTGATAGGACGTGACTAGGAAGTTAAATTATTGGGTGAAACTTATTTGTAAACCAGATTTTCGGACTAGTTTCCATGGTATTTCTTTTAAGTTGCCAGGTTGGTAAGCTCCTATGACTTTTAATTTGACTTGGGTACAGAACTTTGTTCATGAACATTTTTTTTAAAAGGCAACGTATACTAGTGCCTGTCACTGATATTTGCTCAAGTTCGTATACAGAGACAATCTTACACGTGTTTTATTGTCTTTAGTAAAAGGTGCAAGAATGATTTTCGAAATAATAATATATATCCTAATGCAAGATCGACCCATGTCGTCATATCCTGTTGTTTGTCGTCCTCCCCCACCCGTCCCCCCACCAAGCTCAGGTCGTATCTCTAGTGTAGGATGACAGTCAGTGACATCTAGATGTCAAAATGACAAACAATCGATACGTTAAACTGACCAAGTATCCAGGTCCCCAAATACTCCAGCATGTCGTTGGTAGACGGCTGCTCCTGTATATTAGCGGCGTCTATCTCACAGTCTCACAGCCTCACAGTCTCACACCCTCACGGTCTCACAGTCTCACAGACTCACGGTCTCACAGCCTCACTGTCTCACAGCCTCACGGTCTCACGGTCTCACAGTCTCGTCTCACAGCCTCACAGACTCGTCTCACAATCTCACAGCCTCACGGTCTCACAGTCTCGTCTCACAGCCTCACGGCCTCACATCCTCACAGTCTCACAGCCTCACGGCCTCACTATCTCACAGCCTCACGGCCTCATGGCATCACACTCTCAAAGTCTCACAGCGTCTTAACTGAGAATGAACGAGTTTTACGGCCAGTTCATTAAAAACTCCAAGTTGACCTCACTTTTCTGTTCTCAAGATGACGCCTTTTTTTTCTTCACTCTGTCCTGGACATGAAGGGCCCCATGACCCTTGACCTTGAATTTAAATTGACCCTATCAAAAAATTCTTTATCGAAATTAACTGCAGAATAAACAATATGATTATGTTCATTCATAACTGTATATTTATATCATATTTTGGGATTTTTATGAATGAGCTTTGTCTTGGCCAATTGACCCGTTAGACCTGGGGAAGATGGCAATGAAAGGGAGAATAGAGAAATAAGCACTGACAGACAGAGTTACACGGGACCTGGGGAAGATGGCAATGAAAGGGAGAGTAGAGAGATACGCACTGACAGACAGAGTTACACGGGACCTGGGAAAGATGGCAATGAAAGGGAGAGTAGAGAGATACGCACTGACAGACAGAGTTACACGGGACCTGGGGAAGATGGCAATGAAAGGGAGAGTAGAGAGATACGCACTGACAGACAGAGTTACACGGGACCTGGGGAAGATGGCAATGAAAGGGAGAGTAGAGAGATACGCACTGACAGACAGAGTTACACGGGACCTGGGGAAGATGGCAATGAAAGGGAGAGTAGAGAGATACGCACTGACAGACAGAGTTACACGGGACCTGGGGAAGATGGCAATGAAAGGGAGTGTAGAGAGATACGCACTGACAGACAGAGTTACACAGGAAACATCATCATGACACTGTCACGGTGTTGAAATTTGGGGTGGGGGGGGCTTTAGTAATAGTATCAATGTTCTTGTATGTATGACGCCGCAGATTGGTTGGGGGGGGGGTATTTTATCAATAGACTTAAAGACACCTGAAGAAACCAAAATGAAACTCGCGCGTTGCAACAAATGGGTGTCATCACACGTGACTGTAATAAAATGACGTAGCCGTAGCTATAAATAGACATTACACATCGTCTTGTCACAGCCTGGTTTAGAAGGTCAGGAAATGTTACGTCACCTGATTGAGTCCTGCAACCTTGAGACGATTTTATTGACTAGTCGATCGTCTGATTGATTCAGCCCTCCCTGCCCCTCCTCCCCTCTCCACCTGGGAGTAGACCTGTTAGAGGTTTAAGCTGTTACATGAAAGCATGTGCGTCGCTCTCATATCTAGAATAATCTAGACCACTTGTGTCGGGTCGTCTGCTCAGTTCTCAGCTTCGTCGAGTGCTCGCTTATCATAGTGTTGCTCTACTTGAAACTTTGAAGCATCAAATAAATGCAGTCAGATGATTATTTAGATGAATTCAACAAGTTGACTTTAAAAAAATGTAAAATCGATTGTAGAGTAGCAAAGTCCATTTTTATATTGTGTGTTTGATGACACATGTCATGGACCACTAAACAAGAGTCAGATGACATCAAGGACTTCGCGTGTATTAGACATCATATGTCATTAGACATCATATGTCATTAGACATAATATGTCATTAGACATCATTTGTCATTAGACATCATATGTCATTAGACATCATATGTCATTAGACATCATATGTCATTAGACATCATATGTCATTCATCTTTAATATACAGTCGCAACTTTAAGTCGCGCTAAGTTCTTGGACCTCCTCTGGCGTCAGGAGTAACAACTTTTGTCTCTTACACAACTTGCTCACTCATCTCCCCATCACTCACTCCTTCCTCTCCTCATCACTCCCTCCTTCATCTCCCCATCACTCCCTCCTTCCTCTCCCCATCACTCCCTCCTTCCTCTCCCCATCACTCCCTCCTTTCTCTCCCCATCACTCCCTCCTTCCTCTCCTCCTCTGTCTCCCTCTTTCCTCTCATCCTCATTTTCTCTCTCTCTCTCTCCTGCTAACATTCACTTGTTATCTTACGACTATCAAGTTAGATAGGACAACTTATGAAAATATCATTTAACTCTCTTCATGGTCCTACTTAGCTGAACCTAATGTCTAACACTTGTCTCTGCTTCCCTTCTGCAGGTCAATATTGACTCTATATTGACAACATTGTGCCAGTTCTATTGTCTGTCTTCAGACACACACACACATATATACACATACACACACACATACACACACATACACACACACGCACACACACATACACACACACGCACATACACACACACATATACACACAAATCCACACACACATACATACACACACACATACACACGCACGCACATACAGACACACATACACTCAATTATACACAAACACATACACACACACACACATATACACGACAAACACACACATACAAACACACACACAGACCTGAGATGAGGTATCCCTTCACATCCCCCCCCCCACTTTACCTCCACACATCCACGAGATGTCCAATGAGTGGCTCTTCAAGTCCAAGTTTTTACGTCTCGCTGTCATGTGAGAGCATCTCGGCTTTTGGCCCGAGTTTTGAATGTAGTTACCTCAAATAGAGATTGAACCTAAACAAATAGAGATTGAACCTAAACAAATAGAGATTGAACCTAAACAAATAGAGATTGAACCTAAACAAAAAGAGAGTGTACCTAAACAAGTAGAGATTGAGCCTAAACTCTTAAGTCAGATTCAGGTCAAAACTAGCCGTCAGGAAAACTTATCTCAATCAGCTTTTGGAGAATTTTTAAATATTTGTTTACGGAACAAACAAAATACATTTTTAAAAAAAAATAATAAAACGAGCCATAAAGCGTACAAAATAGCGCAATATGGTTAGTGTCTCTGCGAGCGCCTTGCTACGGAGGGGATCATGTTAAAAGATTTAGAACCCTCGACAACAACACTGAATTTGTTTTGTTTTAAGAAAGATAAGTACGGTATTCATTGTACTCTTGATAAGCTTAATCTCCCTTATTTTGGGGGCTTTAAACGCTGAAGAGTTCTGTCCCCTAGTTTAATAAGGAAAGGTCAATTCTTGGTCAAATCTTTGTCAACTCTTGGTAAACTCTTGGTAAACTCTTCCAGCTCAGTTTGTAGTCGAAATCCAAAATATTTCCAAAACGATATTTTCCTTCAATTCTGAGATATCACAGTCAGATATCAATGCTATTCTCAAATTGCTTGCATGAATCCCCCCAAAAATTCAGTTGACTCACAGAATCAATGAACGCATCCTTTACTAACATAACTTGATGACGTAATGTGTGTGATCACGTGGGTAGGCCATCATTGTGGAAAGAGGGAGGGGCGGGTGGCATACAAATGTTTTTATTTACATTTGTTGGGGGGGATAACTCAATAATCGCTAGAAACATTTCTCCAGTTCCACATTCAGAATAACAATTACATTGTCAAGATAGAATTGAAATGATGTTTACTTGAAAAGATAGAATTGAAATGATGTTTACTTGAAAAGATAGAATTGAAATGATGTTTACTTGAAAAGATAGAATTGAAATGATGTTTACTTGAAAAGATAGAATTGAAATGATGTTTACTTGAAAAGATAGAATTGAAATGATGTTTACTTGAAAAGATAGAATTGAAATGATGTTTACTTGAAAAGATAGAATTGAAATGATGTTGTTTACTTGAAAAGATAGAATTGAAATGATGTTGTTTACTTGAAAAGATAGAATTGAAATGATGTTTACTTGAAAAGATAGAATTGAAATGATGTTGTTTACTTGAAAAGATAGAATTGAAATGATGTTTACTTGAAAAGATAGAATTGAAATGATGATGTTTACTTGAAAAGATAGAATTGAAATGATGTTGTTTACTTGAAAAGATAGAATTGAAATGATGTTGTTTACTTGAAAAGATAGAATTAAAATGATGTTTACTTGAAA
>CALYLW010000534.1:0-240000 GCA_944989445.1 Ampullaceana balthica | reverse complement strand
TCCCCATTCCATCCTAGGCTACACATACCATCCTCCCCATTCCATCCTAGACTACACATACCATCCTCCCCATTCCATCCTAGGCTACACATACCATCTTCCCCATTCCATCCTAGACTACAAATACCATCCTCCCCATTCCATCCTAGACTACACATACCATCCTCCACATTCCATCCTAGACTACACATACCATACTCCCCATTCCATCCTGGACTACACATACCATCCTCCCCATTCCATCCTAGGCTACAAATACCATCCTCCACATTCCATCCTAGACTACACATACCATACTCCCCATTCAATCCTGGACTACACATACCATCCTCCCCATTCCATCCTAGGCTACAAATACCATCCTCCACATTCCATCCTAGACTACACATACCATCCTCCACATTCCATCCTAGACTACACATACCATACTCCCCATTCCATCCTGGACTACACATACCATCCTCCCCATTCCATCCTGGACTACACATACCATCCTCCCCATTCCATCCTAGACTACACATACCATCCTCCACATTCCATCCTAGACTACACATACCATACTCCCCATTCCATCCTAGACTACACATACCATCCTCCACATTCCATCCTAGACTACACATACCATACTCCCCATTCCATCCTAGACTACACATACCATCCTCCACATTCCATCCTAGACTACACATACCATACTCCCCATTCCATCCTGGACTACACATACCATCCTCCACATTCCATCCTAGACTACACATACCATCCTCCACATTCCATCCTAGACTACACATACCATCCTCCCCATTCCATCCTAGACTACACATAGCATCCTCCACATTCCATCCTAGGCTACACATACCATCTTCCCCATTCCATCCTAGACTACAAATACCATCCTCCCCATTCCATCTTAGACTACACATACCATCCTCCACATTCCATCCTAGACTACACATACCATCCTCCCCATTCCATCCTGGACTACACATACCATCCTCCCCATTCCATCCTAGGCTACACATACCATCCTCCCCATTCCATCCTGGACTACACATACCATCCTCCCCATTCCATCCTGGACTACACATACCATCCTCCCCATTCCATCCTAGACTACACATACCATCCTCCCCATTCCATCCTAGACTACACATACCATCCTCCCCATTCCATCCTGGACTACACATACCATCCTCCCCATTCCATCCTGGACTACACATACCATCCTCCCCATTCCATCCTAGGCTACAAAAACCATCCTCCACATTCCATCCTAGACTACACATACCATACTCCCCATTCCATCCTGGACTACACATACCATCCTCCCCATTCCATCCTAGACTACACATACCATCCTCCACATTCCATCCTAGAGTACACATACCATCCTCCCCATTCCATCCTAGACTACACATACCATCCTCCACATTCCATCCTAGACTGCACATACCATACTCCCCATTCCATCCTGGACTACACATACTATCCTCCCCATTCCATCCTAGACTACACATACCATCCTCCACATTCCATCCTAGAGTACACATACCATCTTCCCCATTCCATCCTAGACTACACATACCATCCTCCCCATTCCATCCTAGGCTACACATACCATCCTCCCCATTCCATCCTAGACTACACATACCATCCTCCCCATTCCATCCTAGACTACACATACCATACTCCCCATTCCATCCTAGACTACACATACCATCCTCCACATTCCATCCTAGAGTACACATACCATCCTCCCCATTCCATCCTAGACTACACATACCATCCTCCCCATTCCATCCTAGACTAAACATACCATCCTCCCCATTCCATCCTAGACTACACATACCATCCTCCCCATTCCATCCTAGACTACACATACCATCCTCCACATTCCATCCTAGAGTACACATACCATCCTCCCCATTCCATCCTAGACTAAACATACCATCCTCCCCATTCCATCCTAGACTACACATACCATCCTCCCCATTCCATCCTAGACTACACATACCATCCTCCCCATTCCATCCTAGACTACACATACCATCCTCCCCATTCCATCCTAGACTACACATACCATCCTCCCCATTCCATCCTAGACTACACATACCATCCTCCCCATTCCATCCTAGACTACACATACCATCTTCCCCATTCCATCCTAGACTACACATACCATCCTCCCCATTCCATCCTAGACTACACATACCATCCTCCCCATTCCATCCTAGACTACACATACCATCCTCCCCATTCCATTCTGGACTACACATACCATCCTCCCCATTCCATCCTAGACTACACATACCATCCTCCCCATTCCATCCTAGACTACACATACTATACTCCCCATTCCATCCTAGGCTACACATACCATCCTCCCCATTCCATCCTAGACTACACATACCATCCTCCCCATTCCATCCTAGACTACACATACCATCCTCCCCATTCCATCCTAGACTACACATACCATCCTCCCCATTCCATCCTAGACTACACATACCATCCTCCCCATTCCATCCTAGAGTACACATACCATCTTCCCCATTCCATCCTAGACTACACATACCATCCTCCCCATTCCATCCTAGACTACACATACCATCCTCCCCATTCCATCCTAGACTACACATACCATCCTCCCCATTCCATCCTGGACTACACATACCATCCTCCCCATTCCATCCTAGACTACACATACCATCCTCCCCATTCCATCCTAGACTACACATACTATACTCCCCATTCCATCCTAGGCTACACATACCATCCTCCCCATTCCATCCTAGACTACACATACCATCCTCCCCATTCCATCCTAGACTACACATACCATCCTCCCCATTCCATCCTAGACTACACATACTATACTCCCCATTCCATCCTAGGCTACACATACCATCCTCCCCATTCCATCCTAGACTACACATACCATCCTCCCCATTCCATCCTAGACTACACATACCATCCTCCCCATTCCATCCTAGACTACACATACCATCCTCCCCATTCCATCCTAGACTACACATACCATCCTCCCCATTCCATCCTAGAGTACACATACCATCTTCCCCATTCCATCCTAGACTACACATACCATCCTCCCCATTCCATCCTAGACTACACATACCATCCTCCCCATTCCATCCTAGACTACACATACCATCCTCCCCATTCCATCCTGGACTACACATACCATCCTCCCCATTCCATCCTAGACTACACATACCATCCTCCCCATTCCATCCTGGACTACACATACCATCCTCCCTATTCCATCCTAGACTACACATACCATCCTCCCCATTCCATCCTAGACTACACATACTATACTCCCCATTCCATCCTAGGCTACACATACCATCCTCCCCATTCCATCCTAGACTACACATACCATCCTCCCCATTCCATCCTAGACTACACATACCATCCTCCCCATTCCATCCTAGACTACACATACCATCCTCCCCATTCCATCCTAGACTACACATACTATACTCCCCATTCCATCCTAGGCTACACATACCATCCTCCCCATTCCATCCTAGACTACACATACCATCCTCCCCATTCCATCCTAGACTACACATACCATCCTCCCCATTCCATCCTAGACTACACATACTATACTCCCCATTCCATCCTAGGCTACACATACCATCCTCCCCATTCCATCCTAGACTACACATACCATCCTCACCATTCCATCCTAGACTACACATACCATCCTCCCCATTCCATCCTAGACTACACATACCATCCTCCCCATTCCTTCCTAGACTACACATACCATCCTCCCCATTCCATCCTAGAGTGCACATACCATCTTCCCCATTCCATCCTAGACTACACATACCATCCTCCCCATTCCATCCTAGACTACACATACCATCCTCCCCATTCCATCCTAGACTACACATACCATCCTCCCCATTCCATCCTGGACTACACATACCATCCTCCCCATTCCATCCTAGACTACACATACCATCCTCCCCATTCCATCCTAGACTACACATACTATACTCCCCATTCCATCCTAGGCTACACATACCATCCTCCCCATTCCATCGTAGACTACACATACCATCCTCCCCATTCCATCCTAGACTACACATACCATCCTCCCCATTCCATCCTAGACTACAAATATCATCCTTCCTAAACTTACATGACATTGACAAACTTGACAGGCCAACATAAGTGAGAGGTACAGGACTAACTTGACAGGCCAACATTTGGGAGAGGTACAGGACTAACTTGACAGACCAACATATGGGAGAGGTACAGGACTAACTTGACAGGCCAACATTTGGGAGAGGTACAGAACTAACTTGACAGGCCAACATATGGGAGAGGTACAGGACTAACTTGACAGGCCAACATTTGGGAGAGGTACAGGACTAACTTGACAGGCCAACATATGGGAGAGGTACAGGACTAACTTGACAGGCCAACATATGGGAGAGGTACAGGACTAACTTGACAGGCCAACATTTGGGAGAGGTACAGAACTAACTTGACACGCCAACATATGGGAGAGGTACAGGACTAACTTGACAGGCCAACATATGGGAGAGGTACAGGACTAACTTGACAGGCCAACATTTGGGAGAGGTACAGAACTAACTTGACAGGCCAACATATGGGAGAGGTACAGGACTAACTTGACAGGCCAACATTTGGGAGAGGTACAGGACTAACTTGACACGCCAACATTTGGGAGAGGTACAGGACTAACTTGACAGGCCAACATTTGGGAGAGGTACAGGACTAACTTGACACGCCAACATTTGGGAGAGGTACAGGACTAACTTGACACGCCAACATATGGGAGAGGTACAGGACTAACTTGACAGGCCAACATATGGGAGAGGTACAGGACTAACTTGACACGCCAACATTTGGGAGAGGTACAGGACTAACTTGACACGCCAACATATGGGAGAGGTACAGGACTAACTTGACAGGCCAACATATGGGAGAGGTACAGGACTAACTTGACAGGCCAACATATGGGAGAGGTACAGGACTAACTTGACAGAGCAACATAAGGGAGAGGTACAGGACTAACTTGACACGTCAACATATGGGAGAGGTACAGTACTAACTTGACAGAGCAACATAAGGGAGAGGTACAGGACTAACTTGACACGCCAACATATGGGAGAGGTACAGGACTAACTTGACAGGCCAACATATGGGAGAGGTACAGGACTAACTTGACAGGCCAACATATGGGAGAGGTACAGGACTAACTTGACAGAGCAACATAAGGGAGAGGTACAGGACTAACTTGACACGCCAACATATGGGAGAGGTACAGGACTAACTTGACAGGCGAACATAAGGGAGAGGTACAGGACTAACTTGACAGAGCAACATAAGGGAGAGGTACAGGACTAACTTGACAGGCCAACATAAGGGAGAGGTACAGGACTAACTTGACACGCCAACATATGGGAGAGGTACAGGACTAACTTGACACGCCAACATATGGGAGAGGTACAGGACTAACTTGAAAAGGCCAACATATGGGAGAGGTACAGGACTAACTTGACAGGCCAACATATGGGAGAGGTACAGGACTAACTTGACACGCCAACATATGGGAGAGGTACAGGACTAACTTGACACGCCAACATATGGGAGAGGTACAGGACTAACTTGAAAAGGCCAACATATGGGAGAGGTACAGGACTAACTTGACACGCCAACATATGGGAGAGGTACAGGACTAACTTGACAGAGCAACATAAGGGAGAGGTACAGCTATTAATCAAAATCAACAGAGAGGACAATTATTTGAACTGATTAAATTTCGAGCACGACTACTTGAAAACTGGCCTAGCAAGTTGTGAAGGCGTTTCCAAGATAATGGGGTTCTCAAATGGTCTTACAGCGTCACATTATAGCTTGTGAACAAGAGCAAGATTTTAATTAAAGGTGAAGGGGGAGGGGCGAAAATATTATAGTTTGTCCACGTGCGCAATAATTTCCTCGCCACGCCTATGCTTGATTACCCAATAATATCCTAGCCACGCCTATGCTTGATTACCCAATAATATCCTAGCCACGCGTATGCGTGATTACCCAATAATATCCTAGCCACGCCTATGCTTCATTACCCAATAATATCCTAGCCACGCCTATGCTTGATTACCCAATAATATCCTAGCCACGCCTATGCGTGATTACCCAACTCAAATTTTTTTATAATCGACTCCATTATATAAAAGACTGAGGTAATTTTTCAGCTTTACTTGTCCCGCACTATTTCCGACCAATAGGCTTTGTGAGACGCTTACATTTGTAGACGCCTCTTTGAAATCCCATTGGCAGTTAAAGTGTTTACTCATGTATATGCAATCTGATTAAATCATGTTAACCTCGTTTTTTAACGATTCTCTCGTGAAAAGATTGGAAATAATCTGTTCATTGAACCAACTTAATGTTTGACTGACCTGAGACCTTTGTTGGTGATTAAGAGGGAAAGGGATCGATAATCATATCATAATCACTTAATCCTTCATGTGTTAATTGAAAGTTTTAAAACTTCAAACAACGATTTGCGGGTAGATAGACTTAGTGCGGCCAGATTGCAGGAGTGCAAACTATTTGAGCCGGCTATCCACTGGGCAAGGTCTTGTGTCCACTGGTGCTGGGCACGGCTGGTCAACTACAGCAGCGGATTTAAACTCAAGGTGACGCGACATAGAGGCGTCACCTGACAGTGACACACTAAATTTATTGATTTATATGAAGAATGACAACAAGCCATTCCAAATATTTATTGATTTTTCTGATTTTTTGGTCCAAACTATCAAAGATGTGTGAGGGAAAAACAGAAAATTGATACAAACATACAAGGGAACATTGACATATGTTAGGTAAATTTCTAACAACGTACATAGGAATATTGACATATGTTAGGGAAACTTCTAACAACATACATGGGAACATTGACATATGTTAGGGAAACTTCTAACAACATACATGGGAACATTGACATATGTTAGAGAAACCTCTAACAACATACATGGGAACATTGACATATGTGATGGAAACTTCTAACAACATACATGGGAACATTGACATATGTGATGGAAACTTCTAACAACATACATGGTAACATTGACATATGTGATGGAAACTTCTAACAACATACATGGGAACATTGACATATGTGATGGAAACTTCTAACAACATACATGGGAACATTGACATATGTGATGGAAACTTCTAACAACATACATGGGAACATTGACATATGTGATGGAAACTTCTAACAACATACATGGGAATAGCAACTACAGCTACTACAACAGTGGTTCCTAACCTTTTGGGGTCCATGCCCAAAAAAGTTCATGCACCCCCTCGTGAAAATTGCAGAAAATGCATAATAAACTATGTTTATTTTAGGAACACAACAGTTTTGACCATAGGCAACAGGGAATTTAGTGAAAGATCTGCTGCTTCTTATGATCAATCAGCGATTTAAATCTGGGGACTGTTTTGAACAAAGCAACTCTCATGTCATCCTCTGCATTCAACTTATTCCTTTCATTGGTTTTAATCGTCAAAGGTGTGGAGAATCCTGCTTCACAGAGATAGGTTGTGGCAAATGGAAGGAGAGTCAGTACTACCCTCTTGGCTAGATGTGGGTAGGAATCTAGCTGGGCGCACCAAAATTCAATCAAGGTATTGCAACTGAAGGCACTCCTCAGTACTTCTCTGGTTCTCAAATCAATTAGGTCATCTTTAACAAAGTCACTGTCATCAACGTTGTACATGTCACAGAGAAAAGGATTGCTAATCCAAAGATCTTTCCTAGCAATATCTTGACAGAAATACCCATCAAAGGACTTTTGCAATGTTGAAAGGTGCTCTGAAATTTCCCCTTTGATGTTGTCAGGCAGTGATTCCTCATTGCTTCCTTCTGCACCAGATATTACAACTTCATCCAAGAGTGGAACGTTTGCCAAGTTGGACTTTTCTAGTCGTCGTTGGAATAGAGGCACTTTGTTAAGAAAGGCTTGCAATCTCTCAGTAGCATCCATTACAGTCACAGCAGGCCCTTGGAGAGATGTGTTCAACTTATTCAAGATGGTGAAGATGTCAGCCAGGTATGCCAAGTAATGAATGAAATTTGGACAGTCAAACTTGTCAGCACGGTCACTCTCTTTTTCTCGCAAGAAAATGGCAAGCTCCACTCTCAGTTCTACTAACTGAGAAAGTATTCGTCCCCTGGACAACGAGCGAACCTCAGTGTGGTAGAGTAGAACTTCATTCTCAGAGCTCACCTCCTGACAGAACAACTTGAAGAGGCAGTGGTTCAAGGCATGTGAGCGGATAAAATTTACAACTTGGACTGCAGTAGAAAGAACTGACTTCAAGGTTGGAGGTAGAGTTTTGCATATATAGGGCCTGGCCATGAAGAATGCAGTGTGTAGTGACAATATCTGGAACTTCTTTCTTTACCAGTGCTGAAAATCCTGACTTAATACCGATCATGGAAGGAGAACCACCAATGCAAAATGAAGAAATTCTTGAAGTCCAGTCAAACTGGTTTTCAATGAAGAATGCCCTGACTAGCTGCAGCACATCATCAGCTTTGCTAGTAGCTAGGAGTGGCTTACAAAAGAGAAATTCCTCCTTCAGAAATCCACTGAGAACATATCTCAGAAATACAAGAATCTGACTGCATTGTGCTACATCAGTGGATTAATCCATCTGCATGCTAAATGGAAAAGGACTGCTTCTCATCTCGCACAAGACGATCCAGAATGTCTGCAGCCATTTCACAAATCCTGGAATGAATAGTGTCATTGGAAAAAGGAACTTTCTCAACCTGCTTCCTGTGCTGGTGACCACACATCAGTTCCACCATCTCCAGAGCACAAGGCTTCACCAAAGGTCTCCAATGGTGTGGGGCTTCTTGTTCTTTGCAATAAGATATGCAACCTTTCTCCAAGTGCTCTCGTAGTCAAACAGGCTTCATATTGTCATTGCACAGGATTTCTCCACAGTGGAAGCACTGAGGCTTTTGTGTTCCATCTCTCTCTCTTTTTTATTATTTATTAACGATTTTGAGGGGGTGATGACAATCGGAAAGTCGTACAAGTCACAGGCAAATTTTTAACTGACGAAGTTGATGTTTTTAATGACCGAAATTGGATGCTCAACTCAAGATTTTAGGTTTCAATGACGAATAATGGCTTACAATTAACGTTTTAAAGACCTTTGCAGCTTACAGAGCAATACAAGTGAAGGAAAAAAAATCCCAACGCTTACATCCGCTCAAAACCGTTAGAGGGTCATGGGAAGAGATATATCTGACGTATTTGATGACAAAATTAATTATTTTTTTAGAAAACTGTGACGTAACACATAAAATTCCGAGGAACACGTAGAGCGAACCGTTCATTTTGCGAAATTTTTTCCGTCAATTTTCCACATGCGCAAAACGATGCGCGAACGAGTAAAAAAAAAGTTGTATATTGGTGCCCTTTAAAGCGGCATGCCTTGCTTATGGTTTACATTTTCAGATTATCAATTTTTCTTTCCCCCCCCCTTCTTTTTTGTTCTTCCTCTTTTTTTTTCTTCTCTGAATGGTTCATGCACCCCCTTGAACTTGCCCATGCACCCCTTTGGGGGTGCACGCACCACTGGTTAGGAACCCCTGTACTTCAACAACAAAAGCCACAGCTACAGCAACAACACGAGTAAGTCAATCAATGCGTGACGTCATGGATTCATGCTGTGGATATAATTAGCACAGAATAATCAGTGACTTTGATTTTATGTAGACACAACAAGGGGGACAACCAAACAGGGTGGACAAACACTTATCTTGTTGCCACCATTATGAACAGATGTGAACGTGTTGTCATTTATTGACTCTCGGTTTAATTAAGTTCAAGGATACTCAACAATTATTATTTTAAACTAAAGATGCCACTTACTTTCTACAGCCTTCCTCTCTCTTTCCTTCATTCGCTCCCCCACTCTCTCTCTCTCACTCACTCTCTCCCTTACTTGAAACTGACTCACTTCCCAAGTCTGTCACTCATTCTCCTCCTATTCTCCCCCACTATCTATGCCCAAATGAAATATCCCCAAGTCTTTTTTCCTTTACAGCTATTCCTTTTCTTATCTTGAATCCCCGTTTCTTCATTTTATTTCTTGTGCCTATCTCTCCTCCCTCACTCTCTCTCTTCATCTCTCATGCTGCCTCTCTCTCTCTCCTCCCTCACTCTCTCATACTGCCCTTCTCTCTCTCTCTCTCTCTCTCTCGTCCAATTGTCCTCCATCTCTTCTTCCATCTCATATATTGAAATCAATTTAGAGAAGAAAAACTTTAAACTTCAAATATTTATATTAATTTATAAACAAATGTTTACATTAATTTATAAACAAATATATATTTAAAAATTTAAGTATTTTTAACATTACTTTTATTATTATCATTATATTTTTTATTTGAAATTGTCCCCCTCATATGGGTTATTGATAGGGTGTTGGGTTATTGATAGGGTGTTGGGTTATTGATAGGGTGTTGGGCTATTGATAGGGTGTTGGGTTATTGATAGGGTGTTGGGCTATTGATATGGTGTTGGGCTATTGATAGGGTGTTGGGCTATTGATAGGGTGTTGGGTTATTGATAGGGTGTTGGGCTATTGATAGGGTGTTGGGTTATTGATAGGGTGTTGGGCTATTGATAGGGTGTTGGGTTATTGATAGGGTGTTGGGCTATTGATAGGGTGTTGGGCTATTGATAGGGTGTTGGGCTATTGATAGGGTGTTGGGTTATTGATAGGGTGTTGGGCTATTGATAGGGTGTTGGGTTATTGATAGGGTGTTGGGCTATTGATAGGGTGTTGGGCTATTGATAGGGTGTTGGGCTATTGATAGGGTGTTGGGCTATTGATAGGGTGTTGGGCTATTGATAGGGTGTTGGGTTATTGATAGGGTGTTCGGTTATTGATAGGGTGTTGGGCTATTGATAGGGTGTTGGGCTATTGATAGGGTGTTGGATTATTGATAGGGTGTTGGGTTATTGATAGGGTGTTGGGTTATTGATAGGGTGTTGGGTTATTAAATATTTAATTGTAACTGCAAACATTAGTTAAATCTTAGAAGGAACTTTATTTTATAGTTTGTGAACGTGTTTTTAAAAGGAATGTCAGAATAATATATCTTTATTTAAGTCTTAGAAGAGGATGTACTAACAAGGGAGGTAATAACGTGTAAAGTTTGCAAATGATCCTGTAGATAATTTTCTTTCATTGATATGTTGTTAATTTGTTCCGGAAAAAAAATAATACAAAAATAACAAAATTAATAGACCACATCATTAAGCTGTAGAATGACGCAGTTTGGTTTAAATGCTTATTAAATATACAAATATGCAAAGTCGCTGGACTACTTTATGGACTCAGATCATAATAATACATTTACACATCTAGGCACTGTTAACCACATTTATTTAGCGTGCCTTGTAAATCCAGTGTTACATATTGCAATAACACTTCCGTTCAGAAGGTACAAGCAAGGGGCACAACTAGGGATCTTGACATACTCTGATTAATTGTTACCTGCCACTGCACTTAATTCTCTCCCTTTCTCCGGGCCTTTTTTTTTATATTTCCCGCTAAACGAATGCCCCTTAAACCGCCACACTGATTAGCAATGCTCATTATTGTTTTACTAACCTACTTAAATCTACTCCGTTTCCGGTCTCGGAGTTTAAAGACTTTGAAAACGGCGAGTTGTTTCCGGTGTGACAGCTTCAGGTGTAGAGCAGACGTCAGTGGGATAGGTTAACTTCCTGTTGCTACAGCGCGTCACGTGCTTGAGATTAAGGCCGCCATTAATGAATTTGTTGTTCTGCAGGACGGAATTTATTGCATGGAGAATTCACGGGATATATTGAGTTTCCTAGTCCAAGGCCAGCATGACTGGCAGTAGGGTCTCTTACTGACAGCTGGGTGTGTTTGTGGGGGAAAAGGGGGTGGGGGGGGGACAGCGCACCTCAAACTGGTACCATGTGACTGGCAGTGGTGGGGTCCCGTACTGACAGTAGGAGGGTGAGAAACAGTGCTTCTCAAACTGGTTCAATGTAACTGGCAGTGGTGGGGTCCCTTACTGACAGTAGGAGGGTGAGAAACAGTGCTTCTCAAGCTGGTACAGTGTAACTGGCAGTGGTGGGGTCCTTTACTGACAGTAGGAGGGTGAGAAACAGTGCTTCTCAAGCTGGTAGCAGGGATATTCATAGGGCCACGGGCGACCAATGGAGTTTGAAATTGATATTTGGGATTGATTGAAGGTAAAATATGTCTGCCATCAGAATCTTATTTCTACCATCAGAATCTTATGTTCTACAATGGATAGGGTGAATCTTATGTATGCCATCAGAATCTTATGTCTGCCATCAGAATCTTATGTTCTACAATGGATAGGGTGAATCTTATGTATGCTATCAGAATCTTATGTCTGCCATCAGAATCTTATGTCTACCATCAGAATCTTATGTATGCCATCAGAATCTTATGTCTGCCATCAGAATCTTATGTCTGCCATCAGAATCTTATGTCTGCCATCAGAATCTTATGTCTACCATCAGAATCTACCATCAGAATCTTATGTCTGCCATCAGAATATTATGTCTGCCATCAGAATCTTATGTCTGCCATCAGAATCTTATGTTCTACCATCAGAATCTTATGTCTGCATCAGAATCTTATGTTCTACCATCAGAATCTTATGTCTGCCATCAGAATCTTATTTCTACCATCAGAATCTTATGTTCTACAATGGATAGGGTGAATCTTATGTATGCCATCAGAATCTTATGTCTGCCATCATAATCTTATGTTCTACAATGGATAGGGTGAATCTTATGTATGCCATCAGAATCTTATGTCTGCCATCAGAATCTTATGTCTGCCATCAGAATCTTATGTTCTACCATCAGAATCATATGTTCTACCATCAGAATCTTATGTTCTACCATCAGAATCTTATGTTCTACCATCAGAATCTTATGTCTACCATCAGAATCTTATGTTCTACCATCAGAATCTTATGTTCTACCATCAGAATCTTATGTTCTACCATCAGAATCTTATGTCTACCATCAGAATCTTATGTTCTACCATCAGAATCTTATGTTCTACCATCAGAATCTTATGTTCTACCATCAGAATCTTATGTCTACCATCAGAATCTTATGTCTACCATCAGAATCTATGTTCTACCATCAGAATCTTATGTCTACCATCAGAATCTTATGTTCTACCATCAGAATCTTATGTCTACCATCAGAATCTTATGTTCTACCATCAGAATCTTATGTCTACATCAGATCTACCATCAGAATCTTATGTCTACCATCAGAATCTTATGTTCTACCATCAGAATCTTATGTTCTACCATCAGAATCTTATGTCTACCATCAGAATCTAATGTCTGCCATCAGAATCTTATGTCTACCATCAGAATCTTATGTTCTACCATCAGAATCTTATGTCTACCATCAGAATCTTATGTTCTACCATCAGAATCTTATGTCTACCATCAGAACTTATGCATCAGAATCTTATGTTCTACCATCAGAATCTTATGTCTACCATCAGAATCTTATGTCTACCATCAGAATCTTATGTCTACCATCAGAATCTTATGTCTACCATCAGAATCTTATGTTCTACCATCAGAATCTTATGTCTACCATCAGAATCTTATGTCTGCCATCAGAATCTTATGTTCTACCATCAGAATCTTATGTTCTACCATCAGAATCTTATGTCTACCATCAGAATCTTATGTCTACCATCAGAATCTTATGTTCTACCATCAGAATCTTATGTCTGCCATCAGAATCTTATGTCTACCATCAGAATCTTATGTTCTACCATCAGAATCTTATGTCTACCATCAGAATCTTATGTCTGCCATCAGAATCTTATGTTCTACCATCAGAATCTTATGTTCTACCATCAGAATCTTATGTTCTACCATCAGAATCTTATGTCTGCCATCAGAATCTTATGTCTGCCATCAGAATCTTATGTTCTACCATCAGAATCTTATGTTCTACCATCAGAATCTTATGTTCTACCATCAGAATCTTATGTTCTACCATCAGAATCTTATGTCTGCCATCAGAATCTTATGTCTACCATCAGAATCTTATGTTCTACCATCAGAATCTTATGTTCTACCATCAGAATCTTATGTTCTACCATCAGAATCTTATGTTCTTCCATCAGAATCTTATGTTCTACCATCAGAAATCTTATGTTCTACCATCAGAATCTTATGTTCTACCATCAGAATCTTATGTTCTACCATCAGAATCTTATGTTCTACCATCATAATCTTATGTTCTACCATCAGAATCTTATATCTGCTATCAGAATCTTATGTCTACCATCAAAATCTTATGTTCTACCATCAGAATCTTATGTTCTACCATCAGAATCTTATGTTCTACCATCATAATCTTATGTTCTACCATCAGAAGCTTATAACTGCCATCAGAATCTTATGTCTTCCATCAGAATCTTATGTCTACCATCAGAATCTAATGTCTACCATTAGAATCTTATGTCTACCATCAGAATCTTATGTCTGCCATCAGAATCTTAAGTCTATCAGAATCTTATGTCTATCAGAATCCTATGTCTACCATCAGAATCTTATATCTACCATCATAATCTTATGTCTGCCATCAGAATCTTATGTCTTCCATCAGAATCTTATGTTCTACCATCAGAATCTAATGTCTACCATTAGAATCTTATGTCTACCATCAGAATCTTATGTCTGCCATAAGAATCTTATGTCTATCAGAATCCTATGTCTACCATCAGAATCTTATAGCTACCATCATAATCTTATGTCTGCCATCAGAATGTTATGTCTACCATCAGAATCTTATGGCTACCATCAGAATATTATGTCTACCATCAGAATCTTATGTAAGAATCTTATGTTCTACCATCAGAATCTTATGTTCTACCATCAGAATCTTATATCTGCCATCAGAATCTTATACCTGCCATCAGAATCTTGTTCTACCATCAGAATCTTTTATGTTCTACCACCAGAATCTTATGTTCTACCATCAGAATCTTATGTTCTATCATCAGAATCTTATGTCTACCATCAGAATCTTATGTTCTACCATCAGAATCTTATGTCTACCATCAGAATCTTATGTTCTACCATCAGAACCTAATGTTCTGCCATCAGAATCTTATGTTCTACCATCAGAATCTTATGTTCTTCCATCAGAATCTTATGTTCTACCAACAGAATCTTATGTTCTACCATCAGAATCTTATGTTCTACCATCATAATCTTATGTTCTACCATCAGAATCTTATATCTGCTATCAGAATCTTATGTTCTACCATCAAAATCTTATGTTCTACCATCAGAATCTTATGTTCTACCATCAGAATCTTATGTTCTACCATCATAATCTTATGTTCTACCATCAGAATCTTATATCTGCCATCAGAATCTTATGTCTTCCATCAGAATCTTATGTCTACCATCAGAATCTAATGTCTACCATTAGAATCTTATGTCTACCATCAGAATCTTATGTCTGCCATCAGAATCTTATGTCTATCAGAATCTATGTCTATCAGAATCTTATGTCTACCATCAGAATCTTATGTCTACCATCAGAATCTTATGTCTGCCATCAGAATCTTATGTCTACCATCAGAATCTTATGTCTACCATCAGAATCTTATGTCTACCATCAGAATCTTATGTCATCAGAATCTTATGTCTACCATCAGAATCTTATGTCTACCATCAGAATCTTATGTCTACCATCAGAATCTTATGTCTGCCATCAGAATCTTATGTCTACCATCAGAATCTTATGTCTACCATCAGAATCTTATGTCTACCATCAGAATCTTATGTCTACCATCAGAATCTTATGTCTACCATCAGAATCTTATGTCAGAATCTTATGTCTACCATCAGAATCTTATGTTCTACCATCAGAATCTTATGTCTACCATCAGAATCTTATGTTCTACCATCAGAATCTTATGTTCTACCATCAGAATCTTATGTCTACCATCAGAATCTTATGTTCTACCATCAGAATCTTATGTCTGCCATCAGAATCTTATGTTCTACCATCAGAATCTTATGTTCTACCATCAGAATCTTATGTTCTACCATCAGAATCTTATGTTCTACCATCAGAATCTTATGTCTGCCATCAGAATCTTATGTCTACCATCAGAATCTTATGTTCTACCATCAGAATCTTATGTTCTACCATCAGAATCTTATGTCTGCCATCAGAATCTTATGTTCTACCATCAGAATCTTATGTCTACCATCAGAATCTTATGTTCTACCATCAGAATCTTATGTTCTACCATCAGAATCTTATGTCTACCATCAGAATCTTATGTCTGCCATCAGAATCTTATGTTCTACCATCAGAATCTTATGTCTACCATCAGAATCTTATGTTCTACCATCAGAATCTTATGTTCTACCATCAGAATCTTATGTTCTACCATCAGAATCTTATGTTCTACCATCAGAATCTTATGTTCTGCCATCAGAATCTTATGTTCTACCATCAGAATCTTATCATAATCTTATGTTCTACCATCAGAATCTTATGTCTGCCATCAGAATCTTATGTCTTCCATCAGAATCTTATGTCTACCATCAGAATCTTATGTCTACCATCAGAATCTTATGTCTACCATCAGAATCTTATGTCTGCCATCAGAATCTTATGTCTCATCAGAATCTTATGTCTACCATCAGAATCTTATGTCTACCATCAGAATCTTATGTCTGCCATCAGAATCTTATGTCTACCATCAGAATCTTATGTCTACCATCAGAATCTTATGTTCTACCATCAGAATCTTATGTTCTACCATCAGAATCTTATGTTCTACCATCAGAATCTTATGTTCTACCATCAGAATCTTATGTTCTACCATCATAATCTACCATCAGAATCTTATGTCTACCATCAGAATCTTATGTTCTACCATCAGAATCTTATGTCTACCATCAGAATCTTATGTCTACCATCAGAATCTTATGTCTGCCATCAGAATCTTATCTTCTACCATCAGAATCTTATGTTCTACCATCAGAATCTTGTTCTACCATCAGAACGTTATATCAGAATCTTATGTTCTACCATCAGAATCTTATGTTCTACCATCAGAATCTTATGTTCTACCATCAGAATCTTATGTTCTACCATCAGAATCTTATGTTCTACCATCAGAATCTTATGTCTACCATCAGAATCTTATGTTCTGCCATCAGAATCTTATGTTCTACCATCAGAATCTTATGTTCTACCATCAGAATCTTATGTCTACCATCAGAATCTTATGTTCTACCATCAGAATCTTATGTTCTACCATCAGAATCTTATGTTCTACCATCAGAATCTTATGTTCTACCATCAGAATCTTATGTCTACCATCAGAATCTTATGTTCTACCATCAGAATCTTATGTTCTACCATCAGAATCTTATGTTCTACCATCAGAATCTTATGTTCTACCATCAGAATCTTATGTTCTACCATCAGAATCTTATGTCTGCCATCAGAATCTTATGTCTACCATCAGAATCTTATGTCTACCATCAGAATCTTATGTTCTACCATCAGAATCTTATGTCTGCCATCAGAATCTTATGTTCTACCATCAGAATCTTATGTTCTACCATCAGAATCTTATGTTCTACCATCAGAATCTTATGTTCTACCATCAGAATCTTATGTTCTACCATCAGAATCTTATGTTCTACCATCAGAATCTTATGTCTGCCATCAGAATCTTATGTCTGCCATCAGAATCTTATGTTCTACCATCAGAATCTTATGTTCTACCATCAGAATCTCATGTTCTACCATCAGAATCTTATGTTCTACCATCAGAATCTTATGTCTGCCATCAGAATCTTATGTCTACCATCAGAAATCTTATGTTCTACCATCAGAATCTTATGTTCTACCATCAGAATCTTATGTTCTACCATCAGAATCTTATGTTCTACCATCAGAATCTTATGTTCTACCATCAGAATCTTATGTTCTACCATCAGAATCTTATGTTCTACCATCAGAATCTTATGTTCTACCATCATAATCTTATGTTCTACCATCAGAATCTTATATCTGCCATCAGAATCTTATGTCTACCATCAAAATCTTATGTTCTACCATCAGAATCTTATGTTCTACCATCAGAATCTTATGTTCTACCATCATAATCTTATGTTCTACCATCAGAATCTTATATCTGCCATCAGAATCTTATGTCTTCCATCAGAATCTTATGTCTACCATCAGAATCTAATGTCTACCATTAGAATCTTATGTCTACCATCAGAATCTTATGTCTGCCATCAGAATCTTATGTCTATCAGAATCTTATGTCTATCAGAATCTATGTCTACCATCAGAATCTTATATCTACCATCATAATCTTATGTCTGCCATCAGAATCTTATGTCTACCATCAGAATCTTATGGCTACCATCAGAATATTATGTCTACCATCAGAATCTTATGTCACAGAATCTTATGTCTACCATCAGAATCTTATGTCTACCATCAGAATCTTATGTCTACCATCAGAATCTTATGTCTGCCATCAGAATCTTATGTCTACCATCAGAATCTTATATCTACCATCAGAATATTATGTCTACCATCAGAATATTATGTCTAACATCAGAATATCATGTCTAACATCAGAATCGTATGTATGTCTACCATCACAATACTCGCAGGTACAGGGGCGTCAACATGCGACAGACAACGTCACGTCCGTAGGTGTATGCAATGGTAAGAAACAGATTAAACGGTTCAGATTGAATATAGTTAGTATCCAGGCACAAACGCCTCTGATTGCGAATAAAAAAATCGATATAATATAATATTGTTATGAGAATTGTTATGAGAATTGTTATGAGAATTGTTATGAGAATTGTTATGAGAATTGTTATGAGAATTGTTATGAGAATTGTTATGAGAATTGTTATGAGAATTGTTATTAGAATTGTTATGAGAATTGTTATGAGAATTGTTATGAGAATTGTTATGAGAATTGTTATGAGAATTGTTATGAGAATTGTTATGAGAATTGTTATGAGAATTGTTATGAGAATTGTTATGAGAATTGTTATGAGAATTGTTATGAGAATTGTTATGAGAATTGTTATGAGAATTGTTATGAGAATTGTTATGAGAATTGTTATTAGAATTGTTATTAGAATTGTTATCAACTTAAATCTATTGGACATCCGTAAAAGTGTTGGAAGCATTGTGGTAAAGAAACGACCATATTACGTTTATATTTAGTTAATTCTTGGGGACTCCCACCGTGAAAGCTTTGCAATTTATTTACCTCAAAATACATGGATGCTCCTGGAAGTCAATTTATAACATTAATAAAACAATTATTATAAAATAAATTAATTAATGATTATAAAATTAATAAATCTATGTTTATAAAATTAATAAATCTTTGACCCACGGCAATTAATTATAGTATAGATCTTGCGGTACGTTTTATACATGGGGGACAAAAAGACAAAATGATGCGTTATAAACTTTTGAGCCCCGGTATCATAGACATTTCAGTTTTAAATGTATCATGGACTTTTGGCTACTTGTATTATGGACATTTGAGTTTATATAACATGGACATTTAAGCATGTGTATCATGGACATTTCAGCAATTGCATGATGGACAATTGTGAAGGATCCACCGGTAAATATTAATGCACGAATGATTATGTGTATTCGGCCGTGGGTTTTTCAGAAAATATTTCTCTATCCGCCTCTGAAAGGCGTGCCCTACAGTGGATGCCGCATCAGCGTGTACTTCTTTTGATAACGGTTGTGTTGCTTGAATACTGTAGACTGCATTAGGATTGAGTCCAGCAACGACAGTTGTATATGACATGTAAAAAAAAATGACCCTAGTCACACCGGGGAATAGTGCTAGTTTAATGCACTCAATAATATCATGGAACAGCTTGCTATCCAACCTTCATCAACTTACACAATTGAAGATAACAAAATTCCACTAAACTCCGTTGAAAAACACGATCGATTGGATGTGCTTTACCAAGTGGTGGGACTATTTTTATGTATTTGTAATTTTAGTTAATGTCATGTCAAACTTAGCACTACGGCATTGCCCTACATTTGATGGTTGTCATTTGAAGCGTGTGTGGATTACCTCCCCTAAGAATGTTCATTTAAAATAGACCTGTAGTAAAAAGCCAAAAAGCCTAGCCCACCCCCACCCCCTTTTTTCCCACTCACCAAATAAAATTATATCGTAATAAAAGAATAGAATCTGTATGAGCATTGAATGTGTTCACGTGTTGGGCCAAACATATTTGTAAAACGTCAAATATGTTCGGTAATCTTTACCTGTGTACCAGGATATCTTCAGCAAGGATTGCCGAAGCATTTACAAATGTTTAGCCCAACATGTGAAGGGGGGAAACAGGGGGGGGGAGATTTTTATTGGTGAGGTAGCTACTTGTGAGAAAATTCCAGTGATGTAAATAGTTTTTTGTGGTGTGTGTGAAAAAAAAAGGGGGGGGGGTTAATAATGAGGGTTTAATTGTTTAGACAACTTCAACAATACATATCTCTATACATATAGATCGCCTTTGTTGTCTGTCTGTCTGTTCCCTTATAACTCAAGATCCAGACAACCAAATAACGTGACATTTGTACACGTACACACAACTACACGGGGAAGGTTCTTAAACAGGTTTCGTTCCATCCCAACTTCACTCTGGCCCCCTCCATCCCAACCTCACTCTGGCCCCCTCCATCCCAACCTCACTCTGGCCCCCTCCATCCCAACCTCACTCTGGCCCCCTCCATCCCAACCTCACTCTGGCCCCCTCCAGCATCCCAACCTCACTCTGGCCCCCTCCAGCATCCCAACTTCACTCTGGCCCCCTCCAGCATCCCAACCTCACCCTGGCCCCCTCCAGCATCCCAACCTCACTCTGGCCCCCTCCAGCATCCCAACCTCACCCTGGCCCCCTCCAGCATCCCAACTTCACTCTGGCCCCCTCCAGCATCCCAACCTCACTCTGACCCCCTCCAGCATCCCAACCTCACTCTGGCCCCCTCCAGCCAAAAGTAGGGCTCCATGTGCCTGTTCTGAGCCATGGGTACATTTTAGAGAAAACTTTACTAAACAAAATTGTTGCTCAGTGCTCCCAAATATGGCAGACCAGATCAAGGTTCCAAGGTGCTCCGACGCCCCCTTGGCCTCCGCTAACATGGGGTCCAAGGTATCCCTCTGCATCCACATGGAGGCATTTTGGTGAAACGTTTGCTTAAAAAAAAATGTTTATCAAGCTCAGAAGCCATTCGTTCCCTTATAACTGAAACTGTGCTTTGCCATGACAATCAACAAGTCAAAGGGCCAGTCTCTTGGGATTGCTGGTATAGACTTGCAGACACCATGCTTTTCTCATGGGCAGTTGTATGTGGCCTGCTCCAGACTGGGCAAATAGGAAAATCTTTTTGTACACACTCCATATAGAACTGCCAGAAATGTTGTCTATCACATTGCTTTAAGATAAATGTACCCTTTTATTGCATGCAAACAAACAGTTTTGTACGCCTCTACAGAAAACCTTATTTTAAACCCGGGAAAAAAACGGGTACTTGCACCTAGTATAATATGTTTATATATTTGAGGGCGGATTCAAAGAAAGATCAATAATAGTTTAAAGGTATTTCTCTAGGTGGGGCGGCAAAATAAAGAGCGCCCTGGGCGTTATAACCCGTACGTGCCCAACTGACCCGGCGATCTGTTTCATCAACGGATCGAAGTGAAAAGTTCAATGTTTTAAATTCAATCACGTTACAGATCACAATTTCCCCTTCCCCCATACAACCGCCCCATTATGCACATGTTTTACATTATCTGACTAATTGGTCGAGGAGGGGGGGGGTTAAAGGGATGTGGTGCAAGAGACGGGGGTTGTGTGTGATTGGTGTGGGGGGGGGAGGGTGAAGTAAGGGGAGGCTACCAAAGCTTAAACTTAACCCTGAACCTTACAGTTGTTGTCGCCACCATTGTGGGGCGAGTGACGTCCCCTGCCAAAACCAACAAAGGAACAAGTTTTTATAGGCCATCCCCTGGCTTTTTTCTTCGATCATTCATTAACTGGGTCATGGGCTGTTACAGCATTGGATGCCCGAATGACAACCCGGGGTGAGGGGCCATGGGGGAGGGGGGTGAGCACATTGTCATCGGTGTGGTGTGGAGACTTTGGCGGTGCTATTTTTAGAACATGTTACAGAGTAAACAAAATTTATCACAACCATGAACCATAAGTTACAAGAACTCCAAGAACCATAACTCGTGCTGAGTTTAAATCCCCATAGAAACCACGACTCCAGCTTGAAGCAGTGACTTCCCCTCAATGCCGATGTGTTAGGTAAGCTCCCTTGACTGTATGACCTTCTAGTTCCAGATATTAAGGTCAAGGCTGTTTCACTCTTGCTTTTATTGCATTCTTTTCCAGTTTTCTATCTCAACAACCTTTACCCTTTTTTTCCTCAAAAGAGCATTTCACTTTTCTTTCACTTGCTACAATATTTTAATTCTTTTATTCTTTTGTCTAGCATGTGTATCAGGGAAGTGTCTGATGTAGGAAGTGAAGCATAGTAATGGAAGGGGCGGTGGTCTGGTTCTACTTTAACTTTCTTTCACATTCATAAGGTAGAAAAATGTGGGTGGATCTAAACAGCAAAGTCACTACCTCCCTTATTGGCTTAGGGAGAGGGGAGATGACTTAAGTAGGATGTTATTAGATGGCCTGCGAGGATGACCTATAAACCAAACATTGAACAACCAGTTGACCACGATGTTATGGGACACACACACACACACACACACAAATTCTATCATTAGACATTACTAAAATTGAATAACCACTGGCCAAGTTATAGAATAAAGATGTATATTTTATAATCTTTACCTTGCAATAAATAAAACGTGTTGAAATATAGCTAGAGCTGAAAAAGTTGTGTATAAAATTATCATATAAAAACTGCCTTAAAGTGATAGGTACGCCACACTTACTTCATTTTCCAAGTTGGCGAGAAAAAAAAACAATAGTAGGTCTTTATTTTTTCCGTTTGACGTCGACAAAGTTCGTATACATAACAGTACAATACTTCATGGACCTTTTCCGAAATTAAAATCCACCGTTGGTAAACAATAAATGTCATCGTTTTGCCATTATGAGACGTGCATCTTATTTTGTACTCAAAACAGTACATAAAACAGTACATAAAACAGCACATAAAACAGTACATAAAACAGTACATAAAACAGTGCATAAAACAGTACATAACTTCGACTTTTCTTCAAAATACAATGTTTTTGTAACAGTCAATTAATTATTTAAGAAGCGGCGCGGGACAGCTAAAATGTAAACGCAGGCCGTATTTGGCCCCCGGGCCGCGCATATGACACCGCTGCATAAGATATAATTCAAAAGCTTTTTGTTTACTATCAAACACAATCTATTAATAGCCAAACAATGAGTAATGTGTGACCTTGACCCAAAGACTTATGATGTAAACATCGACCAATGGTAACAGGGACGACTCCCCGCTTTTCTCCAGTCAACTGACTGCCAAAATTTAACCACCTCTTTTCCCTTAGGACTCAACTTTTGTTCCTTTTTTTGAACTCCAATTCACCTACTCTATCCTAAGCTCAACCCACTTTCTAAATACTCCAACATTTCTCTTCCCTCCTCCATTAGTCCACGTATTGCATCACTTCTCCTACTATTTTGATTTCGACTCCCCCAACCACTAAAGATTACCGACTCCCCCAACCACTAAAGATTACCGACTCCCTCAACCACTAAAGATTACCGACTCCCCCAACCACTAAAGATTACCGACTCCCTCAACCACTAAAGATTACCGACTCCCCCAACCACTAAAGATTACCGACTCCCCCAACCACTAAAGATTACCGACTCCCTCAACCACTAAAGATTACCGACTCCCCCAACCACTAAAGATTACCGACTCCCCCAACCACTAAAGATTACCGACTCCCTCAACCACTAAAGATTGCCGACTCCCTCAACCACTAACGATTACCGACTCCCTCAATCACTAACGATTACCGACTCCCCCAATCCCTAACGATTACCGACTTCCTCAATCACTTAGAATTACCGACTCCTTCAATCACTAACGATTACCGACTCCTTTAATAACAAACGATTACCAACTCCCTAAACCACAAATGATTATCGACTCCCTCAATAGTTAACGATTACCGACTCCCCCAATCCCTATTGATTACCGACTTCCTCAATCACTAACGATTACCGACTCCTTCAATAACGAACGATTACTGACTCCCTAAACCACAAACGATTATCGACTCCTTCAATAGCTAACGATTACCGACTCCTTCAATCACAAACAATTAACGATTCCGTCACTCCTCTACTTCCCCCACATTCCCTTGCAATCATCGACTCCCTACCGCCCCCACCCCCTGTGACCATTGTCCACATGTGACGACCTGAATAATTAATGACATAAATACATTGTGCAGGTTTTACTAGTGGTTGTTAAAGTGGTCATGAGAGTTGTGCCAGGAGGTAAATAAACGTCTAATCTACGTGTATAAATAAACGTCTAATCTACGTGTATAAATAAATGTATAATATACGTGTATAAATAAATGTATAATATACGTGTATAAATAAATGTATAATATACGTGTATAAATAAATGTATAATATACGTGTATAAATAAATGTATAATATACGTGTATAAATAAATGTATAATATACGTGTATAAATAAATGTATAATATACGTGTATAAATAAATGTATAATATACGTGTATAAATAAAGGTATAATATACTTGTATAAATAAAGGTATAATATACGTGTATAAATAAATGTATAATATACGTGTATAAATAAATGTATAATATACGTGTATAAATAAAGGTATAATATACGTGTATAAATAAATGTATAATCTACGTGTATAAATAAAGGTCTAATCTACTTGTATAAATAAACGTCTAATCTACGTGTATAAATAAACGACTAATCTACGTGTATAAATAAACGTCTAATCTACGTGTATAAATAAATGTATAATATACGTGTATAAATAAATGTATAATATACGTGTATAAATAAATGTATAATATACGTGTATAAATAAATGTATAATATACGTGTATAAATAAATGTATAATATACGTGTATAAATAAATGTATAATATACGTGTATAAATAAATGTATAATATACGTGTATAAATAAATGTATAATATACGTGTATAAATAAAGGTATAATATACTTGTATAAATAAAGGTATAATATACGTGTATAAATAAATGTATAATATACGTGTATAAATAAATGTATAATATACGTGTATAAATAAAGGTATAATATACGTGTATAAATAAATGTATAATCTACGTGTATAAATAAAGGTCTAATCTACTTGTATAAATAAACGTCTAATCTACGTGTATAAATAAACGACTAATCTACGTGTATAAATAAAGGTATAATCTACGTGTATAAATAAAGGTATAATCTACGTGTATAAATAAAGGTATAATATACGTGTATAAATAAAGGTATAATATACGTGTATAAATAAAGGTATAATATACGTGTATAAATAAAGGTATAATCTACGTGTATAAATAAAGGTCTAATCTACGTGTATAAATAAAGGTATAATCTACGTGTATAAATAAACGACTAATCTACGTGTATAAATAAACGACTAATCTACGTGTATAAATAAACGACTAATCTACGTGTATAAATAAACGACTAATCTACTTGTATAAATAAAGGTATAATCTACTTGTGTAAATAACGGACACCTTGATCCCATTGAGATTATTCAATAACATGCAGGAAAATGGATCTTAACTGTTCATATTTATTACAGACGCTCCTTCGAAATTTAGGATCATTGCGTCTTACGTTTTATCCATGGTTAATGTCTTGCATTTTTATTAGAGTTATAAATGTTGATAATGTGTTGGTCATCCAGTATGCACCACGTTACACATTCCACGCCCGAAAGTCAGACGAGAAAATAGAGGATTTGTATTTTTAAGGCTTAAAGACTGCCAAGTTTTACGTTAACGCTTTGATTTTTAATTATTTTATTGTAATCTTTTTTTGCGCTGTAACTTGACAGTATGTTGTGTAAATATATATATATATATATTTGTTTCCAAATAAAGTTTCTTTAATTTTATTTTGAACCAGCATTTGTATATTTGTTCTATTGACACACACTCATCCATTATCTCCCTTAGATTAGGAAAAGTGTACGTAGAAATGGACTTTTTCCGACTGCGACGAAGTTGTAATTATGAGTTAAATTTCCCATATTATTTGAACATGAGTCATAAAAGATGTATGTGTGTATGTGTGCTATGTTTGTGTGCTATGTATGTGTGCTAAGTTTTGACTAAATCCATCCGGTAGATAGTGTTTAAAATTGTATAGATGACTGATATGCAGGTCAGAACATATGAAATTGACATCCAGGTAATAAGAGATGATATACAGCTACGTACACTGTCCGTACACATGACATGCAGGTAAGTACACATGACATGCAGGTAAGTACACATGACATACAGGTAAGTACACATGACATGCAGGTAAGTACACATGACATTCAGGTAATTGAACATGACATGCAGGTAATTGAACATGAAATGCAGATAAGTACACATGACATGCAGATAAGTACACATGACATGCAGGTAATTGAACATGAAATGCAGGTAAGAACACATGACATACAGGTAAGTACACATGACATGTAGGTAATTAAACATGACATGCAGGTAATTACACATGACATTCAGGTAAGTACACATGACATGCAGGTAATTGAACATGACATGGATGTAAGTACACGTGACATACAGGTAATTGAACATGAAATGCAGGTAAGTACACATGACATGCAGGTAATTTAACATGAAATACAGATAATTACACATGACATGCAGGTAAGTACACATGACATGCAGGTAATTGAACATGACATGCAGGTAAGTACACATGACATTCAGGTAAGTACTAATGACATGCAGGTAATTGAACATGACATGCAGGTAAGTACACATGACATTCAGGTAAGTACACATGGCATGCAGGTAATTGAACATGAAATTCAGGTAAGTACACATGACATGCAGGTAAGTACACATGCCATGCAGGTAAGTACACATGACATACAGGTAATTGAACATGACATACAGGTAAGTACACATGACATGCAGGTAAGTACACATGACATGCAGGTAAGTACACATGACATACAGGTAAGTACACATGCCATGCAGGTAAGTACACATGCCAGTCAGGTAAGTACACATGACATGCAGTTAATTGAACATGAAATGCAGGTAAGTACACATGACATGCAGGTAATTGAACATGAAATGCAGGTAAGTACCCATGACATTCAGGTAAGTACACATGACATGCAGGTAATTGAACATGAAATGCAGGTAATAACTCGCGACTCAAGGGAATGTACACAGCTCACGCAGGTAAGATTTTAAGATTATATAACATCTACGTGAATCGGATATCCTCAAACTAATTCGAGAGGACGTGATTGGGTGATTGTTGGGGGCGATTGCAATCCTAGCAGTTAACATACATGATTGTGTGACATCCAAGGTTATTCCTGCTGCCAACGGCATGGCGTGAATACGTTTACTTAGACAGCCTCAGCACACAGCTATTACTGAATCATTTCAATTTTAGAACCGCTGCTTACCTGCAAATTTCAGTTAAGAACAATATAAGTTAAAGGTAATCTCGGACACCATGCTTTCTGTGTTCATATCTCTACCTGCCCTTACCCACCTCTCTTCTCTTTGGTGTGTGTATGGTGGGGAAGGGGGGGCCTAATGCCAGGTATGATTTTTAGCAACACCTGTAGGAACCGATTAAATTCTCATTTTATCATGAAAAAAGTCAAGGAAACACAATAGAAATGAAGTAACTATGGAGGTTAAAGTCGACCTTGACCTGGTGAACTCACGACCCAATTTGTGCAACCACTGGCCTCCTTCTTTGGGGAGATGTGTGTGTGTATCCGTGTGTGTTTGTGTTCGTGTGTGTGTATGTGTGTGTGGCAACAAGTTTGATTCGAACCTTGGAGCAATTGGTTGGGGTGGGGGTTGGGGCTTGGAGAAGCTCAACAAAAAGGTGTGTGGGGGGTTGCGCTAAGCTATAATAGCAATAATGTTAAATTAAGTATTGAAAGAATGCCAAGGGGGGTAACCACAGCTAAGCGGCGTAACTGCGTAAATACTTAGGAAGAAAGAGTGAGAAAAGAGAGAGAAAGAGAAGGAAGTGGACGTTTTGGGGTCAGTGTTGCAAGATGCTACAGTGGCCAGGAAAGAAAAAACAAGAACACAAAACGGAAACGGAAATAACAAAATATGAGTCAGGACGGAAGATCCCCACTTGCATGATAAGTTACTGCATGCAAAATCAGGAAATCGTTTTTTTAAGGGAAAAAGGGGGGGGGGTTGCGGGAATAAAAAAAAATAAGGGGGGGGGAAGGGTATGAAAATAAAAGCTGATAACATTTGTTTTATTTTAGGTGAGCCACGATATTGTTATTACAAGATTATTGATGTGTTTGTGTTTATGTGAGTGTTCACAATACCCTGCATTGTGTGGATGGGAAACACTCCGCTATGGTGATGCTATGGTGATGCTCTTCTTACAAACGCCACCTCACTGTTGGGGGAGGGGGGGGGGCAACATAGATTTCCACGGGCTCTATGTCATTGAATTACAAGGGAGACAATTCTCGGTTTAGAATTGTAAAATAAAGAAAACTGTACAAATAATTTTTTTCATATTCCAATACAATATGTGGGACAAGGGCGGACAATTACAATTTGTGGGACAAGAGCGGACAATTACAATATGTGGGACAAGGGCGGACAATTACAATATGTGGGACAAGGGCGGACAATTACAATATGTGGGACAAGGGCGGACAATTACAATATGTGGGACAAGGGCGGAAATTTACAATATGTGGGACAAGGGCGGACAATTACAATATGTGGGACAAGGGCGGACAATTACAATATGTGGGACAAGGGCGGACAATTACAATATGTGGGACAAGGGCGGACAATTATAATATGTGGGACAAGGGCGGACAATTACAACATGTGGGACAAGGGCGAACAATTAAAACAGTCATTTGTTATATTTGTGCTGAACTGACCTTCATCGATAAACAATAAAATCTATCAAAACCTTGACCTTGTTCACACAAAACTAAATATTGAGCTGGCCGTGTAGTGATTAAAACCGACTGCTTTGATTAACAGAATTCAACGTGTTGTATCAAGCTATCTATAATTTATGACTGAAAGATTCGTGTATTAAAACATTTTGCTTTGAGAAATGAGTTGCTGAGAAATGAGTTGCTGAGAAATGAGTTGCTAAGAAATGAGTTGCTGAGAGAAGAGTTGCTGAGAGAAGATTTGCTGAGAAATGAGTTGCTGAGAGAAGAGTTGCTGAGAGAAGATTTGCTGAGAAATGAGTTGCTGAGAAATGAGTTGCTGAGAAATGAGTTGCTAAGAAATGAGTTGCTGAGAAAAGAGTTGCTGAGAGAAGAGTTGCTAAGAAATGAGTTGCTGAGAAAAGAGTTGCTGAGAGAAGAGTTGCTAAGAAATGAGTTGCTGAGAAAAGAGTTGCTGAGAGAAGAGTTGCTAAGAAATGAGTTGCTAAGAAATGAGTTGCTGAGAAATGAGTTGCTAAGAAATGAGTTGCTGAGAAATGAGTTGCTATGAGAAATGAGTTGCTGAGAAATGAGTTGCTGAGAAATGAGTTGCTATGAGAAATGAGTTGCTGAGAAATGAGTTGCTGAGAAATGAGTTGCTGAGAAATGAGTTGCTGAGAAATGAGTTGCTATGAGAAATGAGTTGCTGAGAAAACAGTTGCTAAGAAATGAGTTGCTAAGAAATGAGTTGCCAAATATCAAGTTTAACGTCTGCTATGCGATAGTGAACTTGATAAAACTGGTGGCAAAATGTTAAACTGATTGTGAGGCGACGTTTAAAATATACAATACTGTGATGTCGGACGCAATAATCTTCAATAAATAACGATCGCCTGTTTTAATAGATAAGATAAGATAACTATCCATTACTGCGATAAAAAGCAATAACAAACTATGTTAAAAATGGCCGGATTCCGGATTTACCGGAGCCTAAATCCGGTACACCCCTTTTCTTAAAGTTCTTGTTAGCATGAAATAATTTTTTCCCCCATTCCACATTACGACATTTTGAACTTTAAAAAAGATTGAAAACTGAAAAATATTCAACGCAGTTTTTGGCATTTTAATGTCAAATAATTCGATTTTTAAAAAAAAGTTTCGATGAATTGGGACGAGAAGAGAAGACAACTGCGTAAAAAGGCCCTTAATCCTGACTTAATGTGGTACAAGGCCAACGTACATTACTCAAGGGTTATCGTTCGTGAGGGGTCGTGGGGGGGGGGCGTATTATTTTGATCACGTGAGCAAGTAGCCTTGACCGTGACCCGATCTGGTTTTCAACATGGCGGATAGAGAGAAGAGGAGGAAAAAGGGCCACAAAAATGTTGTGGATTTTATTTTTCAATGGCGGCCATCTTATAAAACAATCCCATCAAGCAAGTTGCAGGCCCCGCCCCCATCCCCTCCCCTCCCCCCACCCCAGCTCCACGATTGTTGTTTCAGCGCCCGTACTGTTACAACAGCGAGGTTCCCGAGAGACAGCAAGTCTGAATATAAGAGTATTTAACAATCACTTCAAGACTTAACTCCCTCGCACCATGGTGGTAATTTCGTCCCTTGTTTATTCAGCTTACTTCTGTAGTACTGTTACAACTTTGATTACTTTTATGTTTATACTTTAAAAAAAAATTATTTGAATCTTTAAATGAGGTTGATTGCCGCTAGTTTGAGAACTGCGCCAACATTCAATTTCCTGCCAATTCAGCAGATAGTTAAAAAAGGAAATCCGGAAGTTGGTTTGAAATTATCGTCTGCAACATAAAAACTTGGAGCTGAAGTCGGCGAAATAACTTCAGCAATACTTGGGGCAGGCAAGGCTACAGCTCATTACGAGAACCTGTCAATGTTGAGGAATACATTGTTGAACTTTTTAATCATGATTAGAAGAAATTCCAATCATATGGTAATTAGATAGGTCATGGGTGTTATCGCCATGATCATTGAGTATGGGACTAGGCGGATTTAAGGCACGCTGGACAATGGACCAAGTGTCTTGACCTCGCCTTGGTGAACTATAATTTTAAACAAGTGTGTGGAAATGTGTGGTATATGGAGTGTGTGGAAATGTGTGGTATATGGAGTGTGTTGATATGTGTGGTATATTGAGTGTGTGGAAATGTGTGGTATATAGAGTGTGTTGATATGTGTGGTATATTGAGTGTGTGGAAATGTGTGGTATATAGAGTGTGTTGATATGTGTGGTATATTGAGTGTGTGGAAATGTGTGATATATGGAGTGTGTGGAAATGTGTGGTATATAGAATGTGTTGAAATGTGTGTTATATGGAGTGTGTGGAAATGTGTGGTATATGGAGTGTGTGGAAATGTGTGATATATGGAGTGTGTGGAAATGTGTGGTATATGGAGTGTGTAGAAATGTGTGATATATCGAGTGTGTGGAAATGTATGGAATGATGTGGGAAAGTGTGTGGAAAGTGTGTGGTATATGGAGTGTGGGAAATGTGTGGTATATGGAGTGTGTGGTATATGGAGTGTGTGGTATATGGAGTGTGTGGTATATGGAGTGTGTGGTATATGGAGTGTGTGAAAATGTGTGGTATATGGAGTGTGTGGAAATGTGTGGTATATAGACTGTGTGGAAATGTGTGGTATATAGAGTGTGTGGAAATGTGTGGTATATAGAGTGTGTGGAAATGTGTGGTATATAGTGTGTGGAAATGTGTGGTATATGGAGTGTGTGGAAATGTGTGGTATATAGACTGTGTGGAAATGTGTGGTATATAGAGTGTGGAAATGTGTGGTATATAGTGTGTGGAAATGTGTGGTATATAGTGTGTGGAAATGTGTGGTATATAGTGTGTGGAAATGTGTGGTTATATGTGTGGAAATGTGTGTGGTTATATGTGTGGAAATGTGTGGTTATATGTGTGGAAATGTGTGGTTATATGTGTGGAAATGTGTGGTTGTATGTGTGGAAATGTGTGGTTATATGTGGGTCTATGTGTGGTTATTTATGGGGTGTGTGGTTATATGAGGGGAATGTGGGGTATGTGTAGTTATATGTGGGGGTATGTGTGGTTATATGTGGGGTATGTGTGGTTATATGTGGGGTATGTTTGGTTATATGTGGGGTATGTGTGGTTATATGTGGGGTATGTGTGGTTTTATGTGGGGGTATGTGGGGTATGTGTAGTTATATGTGGGGGTATGTGGGGGCTATGTGTGGCTTTATGTGGGGGTAAGGTGGTTATATGGTGGGTATGTGTGGTTATATGTGGGGTATGTGTGGTTATATGTGGGAGGGTATGTGTGGTTATATGTGGGGGTATGTTGGGTATGTGTAGTTATATGTGGGGCTATGTGTGGTTATATGTGGGGGTATGTGTGGTTATATGTGGGGTATGTGTGGTTATATGTGTGGGTATGTGTGGTTATATGTGGGGTATGTGTGGTTATATTGGGGGTATGTGTGGTTATATGTGTGGGTATGTGTGGTTATATGTGGGGGTATGTGTGGTTATATGTGGGGTATGTGTGGTTATATGTGGGGGTATGTGACGTTATAATGTGGGGTATGTGACGTTATATGGTGGGTATGTGTGGTTATATGTGGGGTATGTGTGGTTATATGTGGGGTATGTGTGGTTATATGTGGGGTATGTGTGGTTATATGTGGGGTATGTGTGGTTATATGTGGGGTATGTGTGGTTATATGTGGGGTATGTGTGGTTATATGTGGGGTATGTGTGGTTATATGTGGGGGTATGTGTGGTTATATGTGGGGTATGTGTGGTTATATGGTGGGTATGTGTGGTTATATGTGGATGGTGTGATAGAGTGAATGTATGGGGTATGTGTTGAGGTAGTATATGTGTGAGTGAGAGTAGATATATGTGTGAGTGAGAGTGATGTATGTGTGAGTGAGAGTAGATGTATGTGTGAGTGAGATAGATGTATGTGTGAGTGAGATAGATGTATGTGTGAGTGAGATAGATGTATGTGTGAGTGAGAATAGATGTATGTGTGAGTGAGAATAGATGTATGTGTGAGTGAGAATAGATGTATGTGTGAGTGAGAATAGATGTATGTGTGAGTGAGAATAGATGTATGTGTGAGTGAGATAGATGTATGGCTATAAAAAATGTGTCAAATTAATAACATACTTTTGTTATACTTTTAAGTCTTTATCTGCTCTTATCCATGTCATCCAACAGTCCAACAGTCCAACAGTCCAACAGTCCAACAGTCCAACAGTCCAACAGTCCAACAGTCCAACAGTCCAACAGTCCAACAGTCCAACAGTCCAACAGTCCAACAGTCCAACAGTCCAACAGTCCAACAGTCCAACAGTCCAACAGTCCAACAGTCCAACAGTCCAACAGTCCAACAGTCCAACAGTCCAACAGTCCAACAGTCCAACAGTCCAACAGTCCAACAGTCCAACAGTCCAACAGTCCAACAGTCCAACAGTCCAACAGTCCAACAGTCCAACAGTCCAACAGTCCAACAGTCCAACAGTCCAACAGTCCAACAGTCCAACAGTCCAACAGTCCAACAGTCCACAGTCCAACAGTCCAACAGTCCAACAGTCCAACAGTCAAATGATCACCACTCCGCAACGAGTTTATTTAGATACCGATTTTTTTTTAAATTAAAAAAAAATAATAATAATAATAATAAAAAATTTAAAGAAACAAATAAAAATAACAATGCGAAAAATAATGAAATAAAGTAACAAAAAATAGTTTCTCAACTTTAAAATGTAAAAGTTTGTATCTAGCCATCAAACCATGGAATTGACGCTCTATATAAATAACCAATATAATATTTCTGTAATCATTTCTCAAATCTACGATGTGGGTTATTCTTCAAAATAACAAACAAGGTATTTTTTGTTAAAGTATGTGAGTTAAACGCACGTTTGGCCTTGTACGACTATTGGCCTTGTACGACTATTGGCCGTGTACGACTATTGGCCTTGTACGACTATTGGCCTTGTACGACTATTGGCCTTGTACGACTATTGGCCTTGTACGACTATTGGCCTTGTACGACTATTGGCCTTGTACGACTATTGGCCTTGTACGACTATTGGCCTTGTACGACTATTGGCCTTGTACGACTATTGGCCTTGTACGACTATTGGCCTTGTACGACTATTGGCCTTGTACGACTATTGGCCTTGTACGACTATGCAAATTTATTGTGATAAATGTGGGCCAAATAAAGTTGTAAAAAGTAATATCCATTGCACCTGTTCCTTTAACGGTAAAACGTAAATTGAATTTTTTTTTAAAAGGTAAGAAGATAAACATTATAAAGAAGGTCGCACAAGTTATTAAATAAACTATAATGTGTGCGTTGTTAAAGAAGGTCGCACAAGTTATTAAATAAACCATAATGTGTGCGTTGATTTCAATTTGAACATATTTTAATGAAAAAAGAACATTAAATGAATCCATTGTTTCTCTACTACAGCTATCAATTGTAATATAGATTAGGAACATATATTCAACTATCTTCAGAATAGGACTTGGGGCAGGTAAGTCATGTACATGAGACAGGTAACTCGTGTACAGGAAGACAGGTAGCTCGTGTATAGGAAGGCAGGTAACTCGTGTACAGGAAGGCCGGTGACTCGTGTAAGGGAAGGCAGGTAACTCGTGTACAGGAAGGCAGGTAACTCGTGTACAGGAGGCAGGTAACTCGTGTACAAGGACTCAGGTAATTCGTGTACAGGAAGGCAGGTAACTCGTGTACAGGAATACAGGTAGCTCGTGTACAGGAAGGCAGGTAAGTCATGTACATGAGACAGGTAACTCGTGTACAGGAAGACAGGTAGCTCGTGTACAGGAAGGCAGGTAACTCGTGTACAGGAAGGCAGGTAACTCGTGTACAGGAAGGCAGGTAACTCGTGTACAGGAAGGCAGGTAACTCGTGAACAGGAAGGCAGGTAACTCATGTACAGGAAGGCAGGTAACTCGTGTACAGGAAGGCAGGTAACTCGTGTACAGGAAGACAGATAACTCGTGTACAGGAAGGCAGGTAACTCGTGTACATGAAGGCCGGCGACTCGTGTAAGGGAAGGCAGGTAACTCGTGTACAGGAAGGCAGGTAACTCAAGTACATGAAGGCCGGTAACTCGTGTACAAGAAGGCAGGTAACTCGAGTACATGAAGGCCGGTAACTCGTGTACAGGAAGGCAGGTAACTCGAGTACATGAAGGCCGGTAACTCGTGTACAGGAAGGCAGGTAACTCGTGTACCGGAAGGCAGGTAACTCGTGTACAGGAGACAGGTAACTCGTGTACAGGAAGGCACGTAACTCGTGTACAAGGACACAGGTAACTCGTGTACAGGAGACAGGTAACTCATGTACAGGAAGGCAGGTAACTCGTGTACAGGAAGGCAGGTAACTCGTGTACAAGGTTACAGGTAACTCGTGTACACGAGACAGGTAACTCATGTATAGGAAGGCAGGTAACTCGTATACAGGAGACAGGTAACTCGTGTACAGGAAGGCAGGTAACTCGTGTACAGGAAGGCAGGTAACTCGTGTACAAGGACACAGGTAACTTGTGTACAGGAAGGCAGGTAACTCGTATAAAGGAATGCAGGTAACTCGTTTAAAGGAAGGCAGGTAACTCGTGTACACGGACACAGGTAACTGGTGTACAGACAGGCAGGTAACTCGTGTACAGGAATGCAGGTAACTCGTGTACAGGAAGGCAGGTAACTCGTGTACAGGAAGGCAGGTAACTCGTGTACAGGAAGGCAGGTAACTCGTGTACATAAAGGCAGGTAACTCGTGTACATAAAGGCAGGTAACTCGTGTACTTGAAGGCCGGTAACCCGTGTACAGGAGACAGGTAACTCGTGTACAAGGACACAGGTAACTCGTGTACAAGGACTCAGGTAATTCGTGTACAGGAAGGCGGGTAATTCGTGTACATGAAGGCAGGTAACTCATGTACAGGAAGGCAGGTAACTCGTGTACAGGAAGGCAGGTAACTCGTGTACAGGAAGGCAGGTAACTCGTGTACAGGAAGCCAGGTAACTCGTGTACAGGAATGCAGGTAACTCGTGTACAGGAAGGCAGGTAACTCGTGTACAGGACGGCAAGTAACTCGTGTAAAGGAAGGCAGGTAACTCGTGTACAGGAAGGCAGGTAACTCGTGTACATGAAGACAGATAACTCGTGTACAAGGAGGCAGGTAACTCGTGTACAGGAAGGCAGGTAACTCATGTACAGGAAGGCAGGTAACTCGTGTACAGGAAGACAGATAACTCGTGTACAAGGAGGCAGGTAACTCGTGTACAGGAAGGCAGGTAACTCGTGTACAGGAGACAGGTAACTCGTGTACAAGGAGACAGGTAACTCGTGTACGGGAAGGCAGGTAACTCGTGTACAGGAGATAGGTAACTTGTGTACAGGAGACAGGTAACTCGTGTACAAGGAGATAGGTAACTCGTGTACAGGAAGACAGGTAACTCGTGTACAAGGAGACAGGTAACTCGTGTACAGGAGACAGGTAACTCGTGTACAAGGAGATAAGTAACTCGTGTACAATTAGACAGGTAACTCGTGTACAGGAAGGTAGGTTACTTGTGTACAGGAAGACAGGTAACTTGTGTACAGGAAGGCAGGTAACTGGTGTACAGGAAGGAAGGTAACTCGTGTACACGAAGGCAGGTAACTGGTGTACACGAAGACAGGTAACTCGTGTACACGAAGGCAGGTAACTGGTGTACAGGAAGGCAGGCAACTGGTCTACACGAAGACAGGTAACTCGTGTACACGAAGGCGGGTAACTGGTGTACACGAAGACAGGTAACTCGTGTACACGAAGGCAGGTAACTGGTGTACAGGAAGGCAGTTAACTGGTGTACACGAAGACAGGTAACTCGTGTACACGAAGTCATGTAACTGGTGTGCAGGAAGGCAGGTAACTGGTGTACACGAAGACAGGTAACTCGTGTACACGAAGTCAGTTAACTGGTGTACACGAAGTCAGGTAACTGGTGTACAGGAAGGCAGGTAACTGAATGAAGGAGGACTCAGACTTAACATCATGTTATTTCAAAAGTTTCGTAACTATCCATACAAGCTCAGGTGAAGCAGGTGTAAAAATGACTTCATATGTCAAATCAATTTTTACACTGTTCCTTGGTGTAATCATAACACATCACGTCTGACGTCACAGACAGAACTCTCTAACACATTAGGGCTGACGTCAGAGACAGCACTCTCTAACACATTAGGGCTGACGTCACAGACAGAACTCTCTAACACATTAGGGCTGACGTCACAGACAGAACTCTCTAACACATTAGCTGCGTTCTTTTGATTTTTTAAACATTTTTTTAAATTTTTTAATTATGCACTTGTATCACAATAGATATTTTACAACATACATTCATATCAGACATTTGACAACATACATTCATATCAGACATTTTACAACATACATTTAAATCAGACATTTTACAACATATATTCATAACAAATATTTTACAACATACATTCATATCAGACATTTGACAACATACATTCATATCAGACATTTGACAACATACATTCATATCAGACATTTTACAACATACATTCATATCAGACATTTGACAACATACATTCATATCAGACATTTGACAACATACATTCATATCAGACATTTTACAACATACATTCATATCAGACATTTGACAACATACATTCATATCAGACATTTGACAACATACATTCATATCAGACATTTGACAACATACATTCATATCAGACATTTGACAACATACATTCATATCAGACATTTGACAACATACATTCATATCAGACATTTTACAACATACATTTAAATCAGACATTTTACAACATATATTCATAACAAATATTTTACAACATACATTCATATCAGACATTTGACAACATACATTCATATCAGACATTTGACAACATACATTCATATCAGACATTTGACAACATACATTCATATCAGACATTTGACAACATACATTCATATCAGACATTTGACAACATACATTCATATCAGACATTTTACAACATACATTCATATCAGACATTTGACAACATACATTCATATCAGACATTTGACAACATACATTCATATCAGACATTTGACAACATACATTCATATCAGACATTTGACAACATACATTCATATCAGACATTTGACAACATACATTCATATCAGACATTTTACAACATACATTTAAATCAGACATTTTACAACATATATTCATAACAAATATTTTACAACATACATTCATATCAGACATTTGACAACATACATTCATATCAGACATTTGACAACATACATTCATATCAGACATTTGACAACATACATTCATATCAGACATTTGACAACATACATTCATATCAGACATTTTACAACATACATTTAAATCAGACATTTTACAACATATATTCATAACAAATTTTACAACATACATTCATATCAGACATTTGACAACATACATTCATATCAGACATTTGACAACATAAATTCATATCAGACATTTTGACAACATACATTCATATCAGACATTTGACAACATACATTCATATCAGACATTTGACAACATACATTCATATCAGACATTTGACAACATACATTCATATCAGACATTTGACAACATACATTCATATCAGACATTTGACAACATACATTCATATCAGACATTTTGACAACATACATTCATATCAGACATTTGACAACATACATTCATATCAGACATTTGACAACATACATTCATATCAGACATTTGACAACATACATTCATATCAGACATTTGACAACATACATTCATATCAGACATTTGACAACATACATTCATATCAGACATTTTACAACATACATTTAAATCAGACATTTTACAACATATATTCATAACAAATATTTTACAACATACATTCATATCAGACATTTGACAACATACATTCATATCAGACATTTGACAACATACATTCATATCAGACATTTGACAACATACATTCATATCAGACATTTGACAACAAACATTCATATCAGACATTTTACAACATACATTTAAATCAGACATTTTACAACATATATTCATAACAAATATTTTACAACATACATTCATATCAGACATTTGACAACATACATTCATATCAGACATTTGACAACATACATTCATATCAGACATTTGACAACATACATTCATATCAGACATTTGACAACATACATTCATATCAGACATTTGACAACATACATTCATATCAGACATTTTACAACATACATTTAAATCAGACATTTTACAACATACATTCATATCAGACATTTGACAACATACATTCATATCAGACATTTGACAACATACATTCATATCAGACATTTGACAACATACATTCATATCAGACATTTGACAACATACATTCATATCAGACATTTGACAACATACATTCATATCAGACATTTGACAACATACATTCATATCAGACATTTGACAACATACATTCATATCAGACATTTGACAACATACATTCATATCAGACATTTGACAACATACATTCATATCAGACATTTGACAACATACATTCATATCAGACATTTGACAACATACATTCATATCAGACATTTGACAACATACATTCATATCAGACATTTTGACAACATACATTTAAATCAGACATTTTACAACATACATTCATAACAAATTTTGACAACATACATTCATATCAGACATTTGACAACATACATTCATATCAGACATTTGACAACATACATTCATATCAGACATTTGACAACATACATTCATATCAGACATTTGACAACATACATTCATATCAGACATTTTACAACATACATTTAAATCAGACATTTTACAACATACATTCATAACAGACATTTTACAACATACATTCATATCAGACATTTGACAACATACATTCATATCAGACATTTGACAACATACATTCATATCAGACATTTGACAACATACATTCATATCAGACATTTGACAACATACATTCATATCAGACATTTGACAACATACATTCATATCAGACATTTGACAACATACATTCATATCAGACATTTGACAACATACATTCATATCAGACATTTGACAACATACATTCATATCAGACATTTGACAACATACATTCATATCAGACATTTGACAACATACATTCATATCAGACATTTGACAACATACATTCATATCAGACATTTGACAACATACATTCATATCAGACATTTGACAACATACATTCATATCAGACATTTGACAACATACATTCATATCAGACATTTGACAACATACATTTCATATCAGACATTTTACAACATACATTCATATCAGACATTTGACAACATACATTCATATCAGACATTTGACAACATACATTCATATCAGACATTTGACAACATACATTCATATCAGACATTTGACAACATACATTCATATCAGACATTTGACAACATACATTCATATCAGACATTTTACAACATACATATCAGACATTTTACAACATATCATACAATTTTACAACATACATTCATATCAGACATTTGACAACATACATTCATATCAGACATTTGACAACATACATTCATATCAGACATTTGACAACATACATTCATATCAGACATTTGACAACATACATTCATATCAGACATTTGACAACATACATTCATATCAGACATTTGACAACATACATTCATATCAGACATTTGACAACATACATTCATATCAGACATTTGACAACATACATTCATATCAGACATTTGACAACATACATTCATATCAGACATTTGACAACATACATTCATATCAGACATTTGACAACATACATTCATATCAGACATTTGACAACATACATTCATATCAGACATTTGACAACATACATTCATATCAGACATTTGACAACATACATTCATATCAGACATTTGACAACATACATTCATATCAGACATTTGACAACATACATTCATATCAGACATTTTGACAACATACATTCATATCAGACATTTTGACAACATACATTCATATCAGAAATTTTACAACATACATTCATATCAGACATTTTACAACATACATTCATATCAGACATTTTACAACATACATTTAAATCAGACATTTTACAACATACATTCATAACAAATATTTTACAACATACATTCATATCAGACATTTTACAACATACATTCATATCAGTTATTTGACAACATACAATCATATCAGAAATTTTACAACATATATTCATGTCAAATATTTTACAACATAATTCATATCAAATTTTACAACATACATTCATATCAGACATTTTACAACAAGTATTCATGTTAAATATTTTACAACATGCAATCATATCATGCATTTTACAACATACATTCATATCATACATTTTACAATATCTTATGCATAACTATACACACGCTTGTTTTATACAAAAGGTTACTGCGTCCTAAGCATACTTTTATAATTGATATTTCACTGCACATTTTTAGAATCCACATATTAAAATTGTTTTTAAGACATGTCAATTTCAGACGGGAGTAATAATAATAATAACCCCATTCAAGTTCATGACGGACTATGGGGCATGTGAAGTAGCGTTCACACGTTACTTAGCCACCACTAACGTGCAAGAGATAGCCAATCATGTTACATACATGTTACATTGTCTTACATCCATGTTACATTGTCCTACATCAATGTTACATTGTCTTACATCCATGTTACATTGTCTTACATCCATGTTACTTTGTCTTACATCCATGCTACATTGTCTTACATCAATGTTACATTGTCTTACATCCATGCTACATTGTCTTACATCAATGTTACATTGTCTTTCATCCATGTTACATTGTCTTACATCCATGTTACATTGTCTTACATCAATATTACTTTGTCTTACATCCATGTTACATTGTCTTACATCCATGTTACATTGCCTTACAACCATATTACTATGTCTTACATCCATGTTACATTGTCTTACATCCATGTTACATTGTCTTACATCCATGTTACATTGTCTTACATCCATGTTACATTGTCTTACATCCATGTTACATTGTCTTACAGCTTCGTGCAAGCGATCTCCGGGGTCTGACCTGACGTATAAGGCAGACATTCAAGTTCAGACCTGACGTATAAGGCAGACATTCAAGTTCAGACCTGACGTATAAGGCAGACATTCAAGTTCAGACCTGACGTATAAGGCAGACATTCAAGTTCAGACCTGACGTATAAGGCAGACATTCAAGTTCAGACCTGACGTATAAGGCAGACATTCAAGTTCAGACCTGACGTATAAGGCAGACATTCAAGTTCAGACCTGACGTATAAGGCAGACATTCAAGTTCAGACCTGACGTATAAGGCAGACATTCAAGTTCAGACCTGACGTATAAGGCAGACATTCAAGTTCAGACTGACGTATAAGCAGACATTCAAGTTCAGACCTGACGTATAAGGCAGACATTCAAGTTCAGACCTGACGTCTAAGGCAGACATTCAAGTTCAGACCTGACGTCTAAGGCAGACATTCAAGTTCAGACCTGACGTATAAGGCAGACATTCAAGTTCAGACCTGACGTATAAGGCAGACATTCAAGTTCAGACCTGACGTCTAAGGCAGACATTCAAGTTCAGACCTGACGTATAAGGCAGACATTCAAGTTCAGACCTGACGTATAAGGCAGACATTCAAGTTCAGACCTGACGTATAAGGCAGACATTCAAGTTCAGACCTGACGTATAAGGCAGACATTCAAGTTCAGACCTGACGTATAAGGCAGACATTCAAGTTCAGACCTGACGTATAAGGCAGACATTCAAGTTCAGACCTGACGTATAAGGCAGACATTCAAGTTCAGACCTGACGTATAAGGCAGACATTCAAGTTCAGACCTGACGTATAAGGCAGACATTCAAGTTCAGACCTGACGTATAAGGCAGACATTCAAGTTCAGACCTGACGTATAAGGCAGACATTCAAGTTCAGACCTGACGTATAAGGCAGACATTCAAGTTCAGACCTGACGTATAAGGCAGACATTCAAGTTCAGACCTGACGTATAAGGCAGACATTCAAGTTCAGACCTGACGTATAAGGCAGACATTCAAGTTCAGACCTGACGTATAAGGCAGACATTCAAGTTCAGACCTGACGTATAAGGCAGACATTCAAGTTCAGACCTGACGTATAAGGCAGACATTCAAGTTCAGACCTGACGTATAAGGCAGACATTCAAGTTCAGACCTGACGTATAAGGCAGACATTCAAGTTCAGACCTGACGTATAAGGCAGACATTCAAGTTCAGACCTGACGTATAAGGCAGACATTCAAGTTCAGACCTGACGTATAAGGCAGACATTCAAGTTCAGACCTGACGTATAAGGCAGACATTCAAGTTCAGACCTGACGTATAAGGCAGACATTCAAGTTCAGACCTGACGTATAAGGCAGACATTCAAGTTCAGACCTGACGTATAAGGCAGACATTCAAGTTCAGACCTGACGTATAAGGCAGACATTCAAGTTCAGACCTGACGTATAAGGCAGACATTCAAGTTCAGACCTGACGTATAAGGCAGACATTCAAGTTCAGACCTGACGTATAAGGCAGACATTCAAGTTCAGACCTGACGTATACGGCAGACATTCAAGTTCAGACCTGACGTATAAGGCAGACATTCAAGTTCAGACCTGACGTATAAGGCAGACATTCAAGTTCAGACCTGACAATTTCTTAACACTAAAAGAACTCAAGTTGTGGCAACTCTTAAGAACCCACAATTTCATCTGAGAGATTCTAAAGAGGCCATCTCCTGGACAATAGCCCCCCTAGCCCCACCTCCTGTACTACATCATCGAGGCGACTTTTTCTGTGGGGTCACCAAGGTCACGTGACCAGGGGGTCTGGGCATTGAGACCAGAATCTTCCCACGGTCTTACCGGCATACTCTTTTGTCCGGTAGGACCTCTCGCCATTTTTTGGCGGACATGCCGACAGATGCCACCCTATACACCTGGCCAGCCAAAACACGAGACGGTGCCAACGGCCCATAACCGCACCCGACGCTGGTACGTGCCGAAGAGTCACCGAGTTGTCCACCCCGTGTATTTCTGTTCCCCTTGTCTATTTATGTCATTATTATCGAGTCTAAATCTCCCTTGACCCCCCCCTCCATCCTTTAACCCCCCTAACCCGCCTCACGGACCACAACACCTGACCCGCCCTCGCGTCAGCCTCAACAATTGGTGACTTTTTTGTCTAGCGGTCCGGCTACAGGTGGAAGACCTGCTCGTGGGTCTCTCGGGCTGTGGGAAAGTCCGAACGACACCTCGAGTCGGCGTTTGTTAAGGGTGGCCAACAATGAACATTCTTCTGATACTCGGCTGATATTAATGGATTTCGAGAGGGAGCGCTGAAGGGGTAAATATTTAATGATACGGTGTGGGGCTGAGGGACAATAGAGCCCCGCGACTTGAAACTTGGGACCCTCGACAACAGTCTCAAATAGTTCATCCCGTAAATATGTACGCGACTTTTGGAATTTACTTTATAGATCTATAGATCCCTCTCTTTTTAAGGATCATTGTCTTGTTGCAATCTGGATAGAACTAACATGCGTTGTGAAAAGGTAGAAAATCTAGAACAGCTAATAACGGGGTATACCAACTGGTCAGTGACATGCTGCTTACAAATAAAACATTTAGAACAGGGCACATCAACTAGATAGGGAATAGAGAAATGAATGGAATGTTCGGGTTAGGATTATGTATTTTCATTTTTCATGTTGTCCATCATTTTTTGAAAATCAGAAAAAAACAAGTAAACAGTAGTCTGGATTCCAATGTTGGAATATTATTACCGTTACATTTAGAGCGACAGTGAGACTGGACAGTAGAAATGTCCTGGTGGTCAATGCCTGTGAGACTGGACAGTAGAAATGTCCTGGTGGTCAATGCCTGTGAGACTGGACAGTAGAAATGTCATGGTGGTCAGTGCATGTGAGACTGGACAGTAGAAATACCTAGCTAGTAGATACCTAGCACCCCTCCGACCCAGTAGTGCTGCTAGGAGGGTGGGGGTGTCTTAAAGATACCTAGCACCCCTCTGACCCAGTAGTGCTGCTAGGAGGGCGGGGGTGTCTTAAAGATACCTAGCACCCCTCTGACCCAGTAGTGCTTCTAGAGAGAGAGAGAGAGAGAGAGAGAGAGAGAGAGACGAGAGAGAGGAGAGAGAGAGAGAGAGAGAGAGAGAGAGCAAATGTTTAGTGATCGAAGCGAATATGAATCCATGCTGTGAAGAAAAACAGTTGAGAAGAAAGTTGTATTCTTCATAACATGAGATTATAACATGAGATTATAACATGAGATTATAACATGAGATTACTGTAGAAATTCTTGTCAGTGTTTGGCGGCTATATTAAATTCATAAAACAGATCTGACATACGTGCACCAGATAACTGGACGTTTAAACTTTGCCTTCAAATTAGAGTATTCAAAATATCTCACATATTATTTCAAACAAGGAATATCTTAACCTCACGTTAAATAAGAAAAACCCGTAAAAAACCAAGTTTTTGACTATAAATCCTTTATGTACGAGAAGTAACTAAAAGAATGTTCATTATAATACGCAGCGCCAGACCATCCAGAAATACAAAATTGAAGTTGTGTCGTAAAACATGTTTAATATAATACGCACCGATCAGGAATATGTTTATAAAAAGAGCTGTCAATAAAATACGCACCTTATTGCGCGACAGAAAGGTTGTTCAATATAATACGCACCGCGACGCTCTATCTCAAAAAATAGCATGATACATAGGAATAAAAAAAATAATCTAAAAAATCAATAATTTAATTACGGTACATGCGATCGATCTGAAATTTTGATACATTGTTTTTATCATCGGTACGAAACTGCCTGCAAAATTTCAGCTCGCTATCTTGCGAGCAAGTGGGTTAAAAATCGATCAAAAGTTTTGGCGACAAGCAAGCAAGCAAGCAAGCAAGCAAGCAAGGTCCGCCGCAGACACCACGAGTTAATATAAAGGATTTAAAAAAAGGAAGTAATGAATTCAAGACCAGTTAATTTATTCTAATTTATTAAGATATTGAGTCTCGAAGTTACCATGCCTAAAGTTACCATGCCTAAAATTATCATGCCTAAAGTTACCCTGACTAAAGTTACCCTGCCTAAAGTTACCATGCCTAAAGTTACCATGCCTAAAGTTACCATGCCTAAAGTTACCATGCCTAAAGTTACCATGACTAAAGTTACCATGCCTAAAGTTACCATGCCTAAAGTTACCATGCCTAAAGTTACCATGCCTAAAGTTACCCAGCCTAAAGTTACCATGCCCAGAGTTACCATGCCTAAAGTTACCATGCCTAAAGTTAAAAATGACTAAAGTTACCATGCCTAAAGTTACCATGCCTAAAGTTACCATGCCTAAAGTTACCATGCCTAAAGTTACCATGCCTAAAATAAAATCATTTATTCGTACAATGCCTACAGCTCTATTAAAATAGTATATCTAAATTTAAATAATTAAACAAATTAATTACGATCAATAACGAATACACCAAGATTATCTAATCTATAGTTTGTTTTTTTTTGGGGTTTTTTTTGGCTATTGAGCAGCATGGCTGAAAACATTAATACATGAAAGATTGTGCTATGAGGAAAAACATAAAATTTCAATTTTATTCATGAAGCTCTTCTTTTTATTTCAAAATACAAATGTATGGTGTCATTATTGCTTTTCTAAAAATAACTATCTTTACTTTAGAGCATTAACATATTTATCGGGGGGGGGGATATTTTGTTTCTGCCCCTGGGCGGCACATACCCAGTCTACGCCGCTGCTCTGACCTCAATAAACGTTGCACGGGTATTTGATTGATATAATTTATTTTTAAAATATTTTTTTTAAACGACACGCTTTTATTTACATATAGAAAATGCACTAAAAGAAGAAAAAAATAATTGTCTATGATAACAGGTTAAATCCGTGAACCTATCCACTGCACATAAAAGCGTGGGGCGCCCGTCTTCTTTAAAAAAAAATAAATAATAATAATAATTTTTAACATTATTTTATTTTCTACTTTTTTGTATCAAATTCTTTTTAATTCGATTGTTCGACCTCATCAATTCAATTTAATTAGTTAAACTTCATGGTCAATAACTTAAATGTGATTATGGTAAAAAGATAGATTATTAATTACAAATTTACGTATACAAAAAACAACAGTTGCCCGAACTGAAACTTGAACCCCCGTCCTTCCAGGTCAGAAGTGGTTTAAATTTACGTTACAACATTTGACGGATACCAACAGTGTGACTTAAATAAAGCGTGTACAAAAATATAATAAAAGACATCACTACAAAATAACACACAACTACAAAATAACACACAACTACAAAATAACACACAACTACAAAATAACACACAACTACCAAATAACACACAACTACCAAATAACACACAACTACAAAATAACACACAACTACCAAATAACACACAACTACCAAATAACACACAACTACCAAATAACACACAACTACAAAATAACACACAACTACCAAATAACACACAACTACAAAATAACACACAACTACCAAATAACAACACACAACTACTAAACAACACATCATTACAAAATGACAGAAATGTGTGTTTAAAGAAGTGTAAACTCAACTGGATTATTTCAGCCAAGTTTATTGTAAGAGAATGTTCAACAAATATCATACACATATTTATGTTTATATTTGATAAAAGAATCAAGTACCCGGATGTTGATGGAAGAACTTGATCTCAGTCTGTTGAGCGCCGCCCCTGGGGCGCATTGCTGAAATATTCTCAGATTGAAATTCAAAGCCTCGTCATAAAAAACTCTAATGGAGAATTAGTTTTTTTTTAAAAAGGCTTTCAACTAGAGATGGAGTGATGGCGGGGGGGGGGACATATTGTGTTTTTATGTCCGGAGTTAAAAGAACAAGACCAAGTCAACTAATTACATTTGCATCTTTACAAGGAGTTGGGTAGGAAAGGGTGTCAGAAGATAGCGTGATGAGATGGGACGGGTGAGGAGGTGGTGTTTTGGGCATAGATTCCTTTCAGGGCGTGGATGCCAAGGTGGCGTTTGACAGTATCTCTACTTGGGAAGGGGGGGGGGCTGGGTAACGGGATCAAACGTCACCCACATTGAACAACTTGGGGAGTGGGGAGAAGTGAGAGCTGGGTAAGGCCGTAGTTTGACGTGGCATTGTCCTGGTCGGGATTCAATGGAACATTCCCCCCCCCCACCCCTCTCTTTTCCGTGGTTCATGGAAGTGATCACAGAATATTGTGGGCTAATTTCTAATGTTATGTAAACAAACCATGAATAGGTCAAAGTTCATCATGTTAATTTATTACTTTTGTTACACTACGTTAATAGATTTAAATTTGCTTTTTTGATGTTACATGTGAACACAAAAATGTTCTTGAACTATATAAATGTCCATCTGTTTGGGTGTATGTCCGGTTATCTAATGTCCTTGAACTATATAAATGTCCATTTGTGAGGGTGTATGTCCATCTGTGTGGGTGTATGTCCGGTTATATGAGTCACCCCGTAGCCGAGACAGAGAGCTCAAGAATATTTCGGAACATGTGGGGGGAAGGGGTGGACTTGGGGTCAAAGGCCAATAACATTATTGAATATCTAGAAACAAGAGATGGGGCTCAATGTATTGGCTTTCGCCTATCAACAACAACACTAACAACAACATCAGCACTATTAATAGCTACACACAATACAAACAGCGACACCGTCAACACCAACAATTATATCAACAACACCATTAACAGCAACAGCTGCTTTAACGAATAATTAATAAAAGAATTACGCCAAATTTTGCAAATTTCAAAACGCTCAAAACAATAAGAATAATTTTAGTTATTATTAGATCAATCATAATGACAGTATAACAATATTTCAAGGACCCAGGAAGGTTTAAATTACACTAAGTCGCCTCGAGAGAAATACTGTTGTTCCGATAGTTATTAAAGAATTCAGTTTCAACGTTTTTTAAATTAAAATTCAGTGCTTGAATTTCATCCGATGTTAAGGGAAATTAAGTTTCTCAGAGAGGGACTCTTCCATTAGCTCTTATTGTCTTGAAACAAGACCACGATGTAGGTCACAGGGATTCTTACATTGTTTTCATATGACCTCTTATAAGTGTAAAATAGATGCTAACAAAGTAGTTGTTTTTATCACTGATTTCTTTCGTGTCTTGGTATACGTCTCTTGGTATACCTCTCTTGGTATACATCTCTTGGTATACCTCTCTTGGTATACGTCTCTTGGTATACCTCTCTTGGTATACCTCTCTTGGTATACCTCTCTTGGTATACCTCTCGTGGTATACCTATCTTGGTATACCTCTCTTGGTATACCTCTCTTGGTATACCTCTCTTGGTATACCTCTATTGGTATACCTCTCGTGGTATACCTCTCTTTGTATACCTATCTTGGTATACCTCTCTTGGTATACCTCTCTTGGTATACCTCTCTTGGTATACCTCTCTTGGTATACCTCTCTTGGTATACCTCTCTTGGTATACCTCTCTTGGTATACCTCTCGTGGTATACCTATCTTGGTATACCTCTCTTGGTATACCTCTCTTGGTATACCTCTCTTGGTATACCTCTCTTGGTATACCTCTCGTGGTATACCTCTCTTGGTATACCTCTCTTGGTATACCTCTCTTGGTATACCTCTCTTGGTATACCTCTCGTGGTATACCTCTCTTGGTATACCTCTCTTGGTATACCTCTCGTGGTATACCTCTCTTTGTATACCTCTCTTGGTATACTTCTCTTGGTATACCTCTCTTGGTATACCTCTCGTGGTATACCTCTCTTTGTATACCTCTCTTGGTATACTTCTCTTGGTATACCTCTCTTGGTATACCTCTCTTGGTATACCTCTCTTGGTATACCTCTCTTGGTATACCTCTCTTGGTATACCTCTCTTGGTATTCCTCTCTTGGTATACCTCTCTTGGTATACTTCTCTTGGTATTCCTCTCTTGGTATACCTCTCTTGGTAGAAGTCATATATAAGTATTTCATTCTTCAAACATAAACTTCAATAAACATATTTTAAGTTAGTTACCGTATTTACTCACATATAGTCCGAGTTCAGAACTATAAAACAAAATACTAATATTAGGGGGTCGACTTAAAGGCTCATAAAACAAAATACTAATATTAGGGTGTCGACTTAAAGGCTCATAAAACAAAATACTAATATTAGGGGGTCGACTTAAAGGCTCATAAAACAAAATACTAATATTAGGGGGTCGACTTAAAGGCTCATAAAACAAAATACTAATATTAGGGGGTCGACTTAAAGGCTCATAAAACAAAATACTAATATTAGGGTGTCGACTTAAAGGCTCATAAAACAAAATACTAATATTAGGGGGTCGACTTAAAGGCTCATAAAACAAAATACTAATATTAGGGGGTCGACTTAAAGGCTCATAAAACAAAATACTAATATTAGGGGGTCGACTTAAAGGCTCATAAAACAAAATACTAATATTAGGGGGTCGACTTAAAGGCTCATAAAACAAAATACTAATATTAGGGGGTCGACTTAAAGGCTCATAAAACAAAATACTAATATTAGGGTGTCGACTTAAAGGCTCATAAAACAAAATACTAATATTAGGGGGGTCGACTTAAAGGCTCATAAAACAAAATGGATGCAAGGACAGACACTGAAATTTATAATTGTTTTCTAAATATATACTTCGTTAATCATCAGTTATGAACAAGTTATGAGCGGAGGTTCAGATATTATTATAGCAAATAATGTGTGGAAAGAGCAGAACATGTTTTTGTGTCATTCCAAAGGGTAAACAAATTGGTATGTCATAAAAAAATTAAGAATTGTACATCTTTAAAGTAACACATTAACACAGTAACACAGTAACACAGTAACACAGTAACACATTCTATGAACCAAAAAAATGGAGTAAAATTCGACAATTATATGATCGCTTATATGCGGGTTTTTGACAAAGACTTGCCATTTTATAGGAGTCTTAGGGGGGGTCGGTTTATGTGCGATGTAGGTTTATATGCGAGTAAATACGGTACTTACGACAGTGATTTTGAAATCAATATTTGAACATTAAAGTTTTTTAAAAAATGGCCATTGTCAACACTGATAGCATGTTGATACCCTAGACAGTAGTTTGAGACTCAGGATGTGTGAAGCTACTCGATCGACTAATGACATGAGTGTCATATGAACGTGTTTCTGTCTTTGAGATCCACTGATGACAGTGTCATATGAACTGTGTTTCTGTCTTTGAGATCCACTGATGACAGTATCATATGAACTGTGTTTCTGTCTTTGAGATCCACTGATGACAGTGTCATATGAACTGTGTTTTCTGTCTTTGAGATCCACTGATGACAGTATCATATGAACTGTGTTTCTGTCTTTGAGATCCACTGATGACAGTGTCATATGAACTGTGTTTCTGTCTTTGAGATCCACTGATGACAGTATCATATGAACTGTGTTTCTGTCTTTGAGATCCACTGATGACAGTGTCATATGAACTGTGTTTCTGTCTTTGAGATCCACTGATGACAGTATCATATGAACTGTGTTTCTGTCTTTGAGATCCACTGATGACAGTATCATATGAACTGTGTTTCTGTCTTTGAGATCCACTGATGACAGTATCATATGAACTGTGTTTCTGTCTTTGAGATCCACTGATGACAGTATCATATGAACTGTGTTTCTGTCTTTGAGATCCACTGATGATAGTATCATATGAACTGTGTTTCTGTCTTTGAGATCCACTGATGACAGTATCATATGAACTGTGTTTCTGTCTTTGAGATCCACTGATGACAGTGTCATATGAACTGTGTTTCTGTCTTTGAGATCCACTGATGACAGTATCATATGAACTGTGTTTCTGTCTTTGAGATCCACTGATGACAGTATCATATGAACTGTGTTTCTGTCTTTGAGATCCACTGATGACAGTGTCATATGAACTGTGTTTCTGTCTTTGAGATCCACTGATGACAGTGTCATATGAACTGTGTTTCTGTCTTTGAGATCCACTGATGACAGTATCATATGAACTGTGTTTCTGTCTTTGAGATCCACTGATGACAGTATCATATGAACTGTGTTTCTGTCTTTGAGATCCACTGATGACAGTATCATATGAACTGTGTTTCTGTCTTTGAGATCCACTGATGACAGTATCATATGAACTGTGTTTCTGTCTTTGAGATCCACTGATGACAGTATCATATGAACTGTGTTTCTGTCTTTGAGATCCACTGATGACAGTATCATATGAACTGTGTTTCTGTCTTTGAGATCCACTGATGACAGTATCATATGAACTGTGTTTCTGTCTTTGAGATCCACTGATGACAGTATCATATGAACTGTGTTTCTGTCTTTGAGATCCACTGATGACAGTATCATATGAACTGTGTTTCTGTCTTTGAGATCCACTGATGAGAGTGTCATATGACTGGTGTTTCTGTCTTTGAGATCATTTGATTCACTTGAGACTCCAGCAAATTCTCTAACAAAATTTGACTCGCGACCGTTGGGATGTGATATTATAGAGGTAAAAGTACACGACAAAATAAGATCAAGCTTGGAGTTGTTTTATTCTATTGTATGATTGCACTGTCTTTTAACTCAGTTTTATGTTCCACAATTTCTTTCCTTCTTCTGTCTCTCTCTCTCTCTCTCTCCTCTCTCTCTCTTTCTCGTTCTACTGTCTTTCTCTGTCTCTCTCTCCCTCTCTCTCTCTTTCCTCTATCTCCTCTGTCTCTCTTTCCTCTCTCTCTTCTCTCTGTCTTTCCTCTCTCCTCTCTTCCTTTCCTCTCTCTCTGCCTCTCCTCTCTTTCTCTTTCCTCTCTCCTCTCTCCCTTTCCTGTCATTCTGTCTCTCCTCTCTTTCTTTTTCCTCTTTCTCTCTCCTCTCTCTCTCTATTGTCATCTCTCACCATAATCTCTATTGTCATCTCTCACCATAATCTCTATTGTCATCTCTCACCATAATCTCTATTGTCATCTCACCATAATCTCTATTGTCATCTCTCACCATAATCTCTATTGTCATCTCACCATAATCTCTATTGTCATCTCACCATAATCTCTATTGTCATCTCTCACCATAATCTCTATTGTCATCTCTCACCATAATCTCTATTGTCATCTCTCACCATAATCTCTATTGTCATCTCTCACCATAATCTCTATTGTCATCTCACCATAATCTCTATTGTCATCTCACCATAATCTCTATTGTCATCTCACCATAATCTCTATTGTCATCTCACCATAATCTCTATTGTCATCTCTCACCATAATCTCTATTGTCATCTCTCACCATAATCTCTATTGTCATCTCTCACCATAATCTCTATTGTCATCTCACCATAATCTCTATTGTCATCTCACCATAATCTCTATTGTCATCTCTCACCATAATCTCTATTGTCATCTCTCACCATAATCTCTATTGTCATCTCTCACCATAATCTCTATTGTCATCTCTCACCATAATCTCTATTGTCATCTCTCACCATAATCTCTATTGTCATCTCACCATAATCTCTATTGTCATCTCTCACCATAATCTCTATTGTCATCTCACCATAATCTCTATTGTCATCTCACCATAATCTCTATTGTCATCTCTCACCATAATCTCTATTGTCATCTCTCACCATAATCTCTATTGTCATCTCTCACCATAATCTCTATTGTCATCTCACCATAATCTCTATTGTCATCTCTCACCATAATCTCTATTGTCATCTCTCACCATAATCTCTATTGTCATCTCACCATAATCTCTATTGTCATCTCTCACCATAATCTCTATTGTCATCTCTCACCATAATCTCTATTGTCATCTCACCATAATCTCTATTGTCATCTCACCATAATCTCTATTGTCATCTCTCACCATAATCTCTATTGTCATCTCTCACCATAATCTCTATTGTCATCTCTCACCATAATCTCTATTGTCATCTCTCACCATAATCTCTATTGTCATCTCTCACCATAATCTCTATTGTCATCTCACCATAATCTCTATTGTCATCTCTCACCATAATCTCTATTGTCATCTCTCACCATAATCTCTATTGTCATCTCTCACCATAATCTCTATTGTCATCTCTCACCATAATCTCTATTGTCATCTCACCATAATCTCTATTGTCATCTCTCACCATAATCTCTATTGTCATCTCACCATAATCTCTATTGTCATCTCACCATAATCTCTATTGTCATCTCACCATAATCTCTATTGTCATCTCACCATAATCTCTATTGTCATCTCACCATAATCTCTATTGTCATCTCACCATAATCTCTATTGTCATCTCTCACCATAATCTCTATTGTCATCTCACCATAATCTCTATTGTCATCTCACCATAATCTCTATTGTCATCTCTCACCATAATCTCTATTGTCATCTCTCACCATAATCTCTATTGTCATCTCTCACCATAATCTCTATTGTCATCTCTCACCATAATCTCTATTGTCATCTCTCACCATAATCTCTATTGTCATCTCACCATAATCTCTATTGTCATCTCTCACCATAATCTCTATTGTCATCTCACCATAATCTCTATTGTCATCTCACCATAATCTCTATTGTCATCTCTCACCATAATCTCTATTGTCATCTCTCACCATAATCTCTATTGTCATCTCTCACCATAATCTCTATTGTCATCTCACCATAATCTCTATTGTCATCTCACCATAATCTCTATTGTCATCTCTCACCATAATCTCTATTGTCATCTCTCACCATAATCTCTATTGTCATCTCTCACCATAATCTCTATTGTCATCTCTCACCATAATCTCTATTGTCATCTCTCACCATAATCTCTATTGTCATCTCACCATAATCTCTATTGTCATCTCTCACCATAATCTCTATTGTCATCTCACCATAATCTCTATTGTCATCTCACCATAATCTCTATTGTCATCTCTCACCATAATCTCTATTGTCATCTCTCACCATAATCTCTATTGTCATCTCTCACCATAATCTCTATTGTCATCTCACCATAATCTCTATTGTCATCTCTCACCATAATCTCTATTGTCATCTCTCACCATAATCTCTATTGTCATCTCACCATAATCTCTATTGTCATCTCTCACCATAATCTCTATTGTCATCTCTCACCATAATCTCTATTGTCATCTCACCATAATCTCTATTGTCATCTCACCATAATCTCTATTGTCATCTCTCACCATAATCTCTATTGTCATCTCTCACCATAATCTCTATTGTCATCTCTCACCATAATCTCTATTGTCATCTCTCACCATAATCTCTATTGTCATCTCTCACCATAATCTCTATTGTCATCTCACCATAATCTCTATTGTCATCTCTCACCATAATCTCTATTGTCATCTCTCACCATAATCTCTATTGTCATCTCTCACCATAATCTCTATTGTCATCTCTCACCATAATCTCTATTGTCATCTCACCATAATCTCTATTGTCATCTCTCACCATAATCTCTATTGTCATCTCACCATAATCTCTATTGTCATCTCACCATAATCTCTATTGTCATCTCTCACCATAATCTCTATTGTCATCTCACCATAATCTCTATTGTCATCTCACCATAATCTCTATTGTCATCTCACCATAATCTCTATTGTCATCTCACCATAATCTCTATTGTCATCTCACCATAATCTCTATTGTCATCTCTCACCATAATCTCTATTGTCATCTCACCATAATCTCTATTGTCATCTCACCATAATCTCTATTGTCATCTCACCATAATCTCTATTGTCATCTCTCACCATAATCTCTATTGTCATCTCTCACCATAATCTCTATTGTCATCTCTCACCATAATCTCTATTGTCATCTCTCACCATAATCTCTATTGTCATCTCTCACCATAATCTCTATTGTCATCTCTCACCATAATCTCTATTGTCATCTCTCACCATAATCTCTATTGTCATCTCTCACCATAATCTCTATTGTCATCTCACCATAATCTCTATTGTCATCTCACCATAATCTCTATTGTCATCTCACCATAATCTCTATTGTCATCTCTCACCATAATCTCTATTGTCATCTCTCACCATAATCTCTATTGTCATCTCTCACCATAATCTCTATTGTCATCTCTCACCATAATCTCTATTGTCATCTCTCACCATAATCTCTATTGTCATCTCTCACCATAATCTCTATTGTCATCTCTCACCATAATCTCTATTGTCATCTCTCACCATAATCTCTATTGTCATCTCACCATAATCTCTATTGTCATCTCTCACCATAATCTCTATTGTCATCTCTCACCATAATCTCTATTGTCATCTCTCACCATAATCTCTATTGTCATCTCACCATAATCTCTATTGTCATCTCTCACCATAATCTCTATTGTCATCTCACCATAATCTCTATTGTCATCTCTCACCATAATCTCTATTGTCATCTCACCATAATCTCTATTGTCATCTCTCACCATAATCTCTATTGTCATCTCTCACCATAATCTCTATTGTCATCTCTCACCATAATCTCTATTGTCATCTCTCACCATAATCTCTATTGTCATCTCTCACCATAATCTCTATTGTCATCTCTCACCATAATCTCTATTGTCATCTCTCACCATAATCTCTATTGTCATCTCTCACCATAATCTCTATTGTCATCTCTCACCATAATCTCTATTGTCATCTCTCACCATAATCTCTATTGTCATCTCTCACCATAATCTCTATTGTCATCTCTCACCATAATCTCTATTGTCATCTCTCACCATAATCTCTATTGTCATCTCTCACCATAATCTCTATTGTCATCTCTCACCATAATCTCTATTGTCATCTCACCATAATCTCTATTGTCATCTCTCACCATAATCTCTATTGTCATCTCTCACCATAATCTCTATTGTCATCTCTCACCATAATCTCTATTGTCATCTCTCACCATAATCTCTATTGTCATCTCTCACCATAATCTCTATTGTCATCTCTCACCATAATCTCTATTGTCATCTCTCACCATAATCTCTATTGTCATCTCTCACCATAATCTCTATTGTCATCTCACCATAATCTCTATTGTCATCTCTCACCATAATCTCTATTGTCATCTCTCACCATAATCTCTATTGTCATCTCTCACCATAATCTCTATTGTCATCTCTCACCATAATCTCTATTGTCATCTCTCACCATAATCTCTATTGTCATCTCTCACCATAATCTCTATTGTCATCTCTCACCATAATCTCTATTGTCATCTCTCACCATAATCTCTATTGTCATCTCACCATAATCTCTATTGTCATCTCACCATAATCTCTATTGTCATCTCTCACCATAATCTCTATTGTCATCTCTCACCATAATCTCTATTGTCATCTCTCACCATAATCTCTATTGTCATCTCTCACCATAATCTCTATTGTCATCTCTCACCATAATCTCTATTGTCATCTCTCACCATAATCTCTATTGTCATCTCACCATAATCTCTATTGTCATCTCTCACCATAATCTCTATTGTCACTCTCACCATAATCTCTATTGTAATCTCTCACCATAATCTCTATTGTCATCTCTCACCATAATCTCTATTGTAATCTCTCACCATAATCTCTATTGTCATCTCTCACCATAATCTCTATTGTCATCTCTCACCATAATCTCTATTGTCATCTCTCACCATAATCTCTATTGTCATCTCTCACCATAATCTCTATTGTCATCTCTCACCATAATCTCTATTGTCATCTCTCACCATAATCTCTATTGTCATCTCTCACCATAATCTCTATTGTCATCTCACCATAATCTCTATTGTCATCTCACCATAATCTCTATTGTAATCTCACCATAATCTCTATTGTCATCTCTCACCATAATCTCTATTGTAATCTCTCACCATAATCTCTATTGTAATCTCTCACCATAATCTCTATTGTAATCTCTCACCATAATCTCTATTGTAATCTCTCACCATAATCTCTATTGTAATCTCTCACCATAATCTCTATTGTCATCTATCAACTCATCTAAATATCAACAATGATGCCGTGGAGAAGATGCGCTTGTTTCTAAAAAATAGCACACCAATCATGGCTGACGTGACTAAAGGGATTTTTGAAGTAATTCCCAACCACGTGACACTAAACAGCGCTATTCCCTCTAAAGACTTTGTCCGCCATCTCTCCCACACACACACACACCTTATGACCAATTTAGCTTGGCACCAGCCCGGTGCATTGCTTGAACACATTGATGACGTTACCAGTAGTCTGCACCGATTGGTCGTCTGGCTGTCCCCACACATAGTTTCAATCTCTCTCACACACACACACACACACCACACACACAATGACTAGTGAAACAAGGGACACAAATCTCCACATTGACTTGCTCACATCACCCGACTAGTTTCTTGGAGGTTATTTTTAGATCCACGCGCAGTCCACCATCACGCTTTCGTCATCCTACTCTTGATCCCAAATCAATTTTGCCCGCACCATTGTTAGAGTAACCAAATCTGCAAGAAGTGCATGCTGGGGAAAACGGAAAACTCTGAGATCATTAGTGAACTAAACCTGCCCCAATCATGATACTAATAACTTATCACAATACAAACTCGTGTCAGAATGTGAAGGTCATACCTATTTTAGAATTAAGAAGAATTCTTCTATCCACTATGAGCTTTGAGGAAAAGTAGTGGGTATTAAAATTTGAGAAATAATCTAATGTCAGGAAATGCTTAGAAAGAAAAAAAATATATACACCTGGAAAAACTGAGACCTTTGACGTGTTTTTTAAATTGAATAAACCAGTAGAATATAAAATAGATAACTTTGGATATCTAAGTGCGCAGAGTTCAAGGAAAAAGGTTCAGTGGGTGTGGTATAAATTGGGAAATGTTTATATAGAATAAATAGATTTATGTCAGTGGATGTGTATTAGACCTGAGTTGTCTACCGCTGGGCCATGGCGCAGTCAAGCGGACATTCCTTGTCTCCCCTTTTCGTTTAGTTTAATGTCGTCACCAACTAACTTGGTGCTTCACACCACCAACATACCACCAACATATCACCAACATACCACCAACATACCACCAACATACAACAAACATACAACCAACATATCATAACACACCACCAACATACCACCAACATACCACCAATATATCACCAACATACCACCAACATACCACCAACATACCACCAACATACCACCAACATACCACCAACATACCACCAACATACCACCAACATATCACCAACATACCACCAGCATACCACCAACATACCACCAGCATACCACCAACATACCACCAACATACCACCAACATATCACCAACATACCATCAACATACCACCAGCATACCACTTCTTTTACCTCCCCCGCCTCCCTTGAATGGGAAATGCTTTGTTTCCAGATGACTCTACATTGTTCATGGAAGTATATTTTAATGACTATAGAACGTCCAAACTTTCTTATGGATGGGTCAAATAACAACATGACTACTTAACAATGCTAGTGATAGACACACTTTTGGCCTGCCAGCTCATATGACTCAAGTCATGAGATGTCATATGTGACTCAAGTCACGAGATGTCATATATGACTCAAGTCATGAGATGTCATATGTGACTCAAGTCATGAGATGTCATATGTGACTCAAATCACGGGATGTCATATATGACTCAAGTCATGAGATGTCATATGTGACTCAAGTCATGAGATGTCATATGTGACTCAAGTCATGAGATGCCATATGTGACTCAAGTCATGAGATGTCATATGTGACTCAAGTCATGAGATGTCATATGTGACTCAAGTCATGAGATGTCATATGTGACTCAAGTCATGAGATGTCATATGTGACTCAAGTCATGAGATGTCATATGTGACTCAGTCACGAGATGTCATATGTGACTCAGGTCATGAGATGTCATATGTGACTCAAGGCATGATCATGTCATAGATAGTCATATGTGCACTCAGAGTCATGAATGTCATATGTCAGATGAGATGTCATATGTGACTCAGTCATGAGATGTCATATGTGACGCAGGTCATGAGATGTCATATGACACTCAGAGTCAGGAGTATGTCATATGTGACTCAAGTCATGAGATGTCATATGTGACTCAAGTCACGAGATGTCATATGAGACTGAAGTCATGAGATGTCAAATGTGAGTCTAAGCTCTACGCATCACGTAGCTCGTTCAAATGGTTGGTTACAGCATTTCAGCCAAGATCTTCTGGTTTATAGATGACCTTGGACCACTAGTTCTTTCTGTGTTTGTACTGCTGCATGTCTAACTCTTTGATGCCTGCAACTGGTGTTTGCAGAGTTGTGCCCCATGCATTTCTTTCACAAACTTGACCAATGAGGGAGCAGAACCACTTACCAGCACCTGCCGCCATTAAAGGTGTGCACAACTCCACGTGGCACAATTCAGACGTACCATCTGCCGCACGGGTCTTTGGTAGATACAAGGACAATAGACCGGAACGTAAGGTCCGGAAATAGAATGACGTGTGACACTCTAAGATGCGCAGCTGTCTGTGTCACGTGTTCCAAGAAATGGAATAACCCGATTGTGAATGGGTGAAGGGGTGGCAAGGTTTTGGTATGGTCAACGAACTACGGACGACATAGTCCATGTTATTACTGGTAATCAGGGGCGGATCTACACTAGTGTATGTCAGAGGTTTTAAAACAATAATAATTATACTAAAAGTGAGATCATTCAGTTTTGAAGTTTATGGGACTGCTTAGGTGTCAGCAATGTTCCCTCTAACGTCTTCCAAATCCATAACCAGTTGTCAGCAATGTTCCCTCTAACGTCTTTTAAATCCATAACCAGTTGTCAGCAATGTTCCCTCTAACGTCTTCCAAAGCTAAAACTAGTTGTCAGCAATGTTCCCTCTAACGTCTTCCAAATCCATAACCAGTTGTCAGCAATGTTCCCTCTAACGTCTTCCAAATATATTACTAAAGTAACAAAAACATAAAACAAAACTCATTTTCAAAGTTCAACAGCATCCATTTGTTGTGCAATATTTTTAAAAATTTGCTGCGCTACAACTCTAAACAGCTACGCGGCGTTGGTAAGATATCTGAGTGGCCGCGCAGTTTTATATGGAAAATTGGTTGTAAGCGATAACTAATTTTAAAAAAATAAATAAATATTTGATCTTCTGCATGGCATAAATCGATCTATCGATTAACAAAAAGAATGACACCCCCTCCCAGTTACATCATCTAATCGCCCAATCCATACACAACCCCCCTACCCCACCCCCACACACACACCCCCCTCCACCACCCCACACACACGCACTACTTTTAGCAGCTGTGAACATTGAAAAAAAGGGGGGGGGCATCTGTATTTCGATCTCATACAACTCTCTTACTTCTAGTCGCGTTGGTTTCGTCCCACAATGGAAGGCCCTAATCTTTGCAGGTGGGTGTCGGAGCTTTTGGTCGGGGTGGGGAGATGGGGGGGGGGTATGCACATACCTGAGAGGGTACAGACTAGTGCAAGAAGAGAAGCAACAACGTTATTCATTTGACAACATCGCAGTCACGATGGTAGTACCATCCTCACTATCCTTCCATGCCATCTTGGGCTTCACTTCCCCGCAGTTCACGGTCCAGTAGCAATACAAATGTCAATCAAAGCTCTGGGGTGTATGACCACGCCCACTTGAAATATGGGTCACGGGAGGTAACCAGATCTCATGTTATCCACAACGCTGGCAGAGTGCCTCACTGCGTCATCAAATTTCGTTACCTGCTGGCTTGCTAAATTGGTGACATGCTGGCTTGCTGAATTGGTGATATGCTGGCTTCCTGACTTTGAGACATGCTGGCTTGTTGACTTGGTGACACGTTTGCTTGTTGACCTGTTAGCTTGTTGACTTGGTGACACGTTGGCTTGTTGACCTGTTAGCTTGTTGACTTGGTGACACCCTGGCTTGTTGACATGGTGACCAACAAACGTATGCATAGCAGCTTGTAAAAGATTGTATTGCGGTAGGGGCAGGTCTTTTCGTGTGTATTCAAGTTATTTTGACCGTGTGCCCCACACTATTCTGTAATAATTGCTATGAGCAGCACATCTACTTTCCGGAAACTTCCAATTGTACTACCGACATGTACACAGAGGCGTCACTAGGATTGGTGTCAGCCGGGGCGGTAGCCCATGGTGTCACACGGGGCGGTAGCCCATGGTGTCACCTGGGACGGTAGCCCATGTTGTCCCCCGGGGCGGTAGCCCATGGTGTCACACGGGGCGGTAGCCCATGGTGTCACCCGGGGTGGTAGCCCATGGTGTCAAACGGGGCGGTAACCCATGGTGTCACCCGGGTTGGTAGCCCATGGTGTCACTCTGGACGGTAGCCCATGGTGTCACCCGAGGCCGTACCCCATGGTGTCACCCGGGACGGTAGCCCATGGTGTCACCCGGGGCGGTAGCCCATGGTGAAACCCGGGTTTGTAGCCCATGGTGTCACCCGGGGTGGTAGTCCATGGTGTCACCCCCTCACGACTTAACCCATAGAAATCCTTCGAGTTTTCAAGTGCCAAATAGCGGGAACGTACAGAATTTTACATTTTGGTGTCACCCCCCCCCTTGATGGTGTCAACCGGGGCGGCCTACCCCCAACCCCCGCATCCCCCTAGTGACGCCACTGCATGTACACAACCCTAGAGAGTGTACAACTACCGTCAGTGCATACAGAATAAAACAAGATTTCATATCTCAGAATATCATAGGTTTATATACCACACCATCTCACAGGTTTATATACCACACCATATCACAGGTTTATATAACACACCATATTACAGGTTTATATACCACACCATATCACAGGTTTATATACCCACCATCACAGTTTATAACCACCCATTCACAGGTTTATATACCACACCATCTCACAGGTTTATATACCACATCATATCACAGGTTTATATACCACACCATATCACAGGTTTATATACCACACTATATAACAGGTTTATATACCACACCATCTCACAGGTTTATATACCACACTATATAACAGGTTTATATACCACACCATCTCACAGGTTTATATACCACACCATCTCACAGGTTTATATACCACACCATCTCACAGGTTTATATACCACACCACCTCACAGGTTTATATACCACACCATCTCACAGGTTTATATACCAGACCATCTCACAGGTTTATATGCCACACCATATCACAGGTTTATATACCATACCATCTCACAGGTTTATATACCACACCATATCACAGTTTTTATATACCACACCATCTCACATGTTTATATACGACACCATCTCACAGGTTTATATACCACACCATCTCACAGGTTTATATACCACACCATATCACAGGTTTATATACCACACCATCTCACAGGTTTATATACCACACCATATCACAGGTTTATATACCGCACCATGTCACAGGTTTATATACCAAACCATCTCACAGGTTTATATACCACACCATATCACAGGTTTATATACCACACCATCTCACAGTTTTATATACCACACCATATCACAGGTTTATATACCACACCATATCACAGGTTTATATACCACACCATCTCACATGTTTATATACCAGACCATCTCACAGGTTTATATACCACACCATCACACAGGTTTATATACCACACCATATCACAGGTTTATATACCACACCATATTACAGGTTTATATACCACACCATATCACAGGTTTATATACCACACCATCTCACAGGTTTATATACCACACCATCACACAGGTTTATATACCACACCATATCACAGGTTTATATACCACACCATATCACAGGTTTATATACACACCATCTCACAGGTTTATATACCACACCATCACACAGGTTTATATACCACACCATATCACAGGTTTATATACCACACCATATCACAGGTTTATATACCACACCATATCACAGGTTTATATACCACACCATATCACAGGTTTATATACCACACCATCTCACAGGTTTATATATCACACCATATCACAGGTTTATATACCACACCATCTCACAGGTTTATATACCACACCATATCACAGGTTTATATACCACACTATATTACAGGTTTATATACCACACCATCTCACAGGTTTATATACCACACCATAACACAGGTTTATATACCACACCATATCACAGGTTTATATACCACACCATATCACAGGTTTATATACCACACCATCTCACAGGTTTATATACCACACCATCTCACAGGTTTATATACCACACTATATCACAGGTTTATATACCACACCATCTCACAGGTTTATATACCACACCATCTCACAGGTTTATATACCACACCATATCACAGGTTTATATACCACACCATCTCACATGTTTATATACCAGACCATCTCACAGGTTTATATACCACACCATCACACAGGTTTATATACCACACCATATCACAGGTTTATATACCACACCATATTACAGGTTTATATACCACACCATATCACAGGTTTATATACCACACCATCTCACAGGTTTATATACCACACCATCACACAGGTTTATATACCACACCATATCACAGGTTTATATACCACACCATATCACAGGTTTATATACACACCATCTCACAGGTTTATATACCACACCATCACACAGGTTTATATACCACACCATATCACAGGTTTATATACCACACCATATCACAGGTTTATATACCACACCATATCACAGGTTTATATACCACACCATATCACAGGTTTATATACCACACCATCTCACAGGTTTATATATCACACCATATCACAGGTTTATATACCACACCATCTCACAGGTTTATATACCACACCATATCACAGGTTTATATACCACACTATATTACAGGTTTATATACCACACCATCTCACAGGTTTATATACCACACCATAACACAGGTTTATATACCACACCATATCACAGGTTTATATACCACACCATATCACAGGTTTATATACCACACCATCTCACAGGTTTATATACCACACCATCTCACAGGTTTATATACCACACTATATCACAGGTTTATATACCACACCATCTCACAGGTTTATATACCACACCATCTCACAGGTTTATATACCACACCATATCACAGGTTTATATACCACACCATATCACAGGTTTATATACCACACCATATCACAGGTTTATATACCACACCATCTCACAGGTTTATATACCACACCATCTCACAGGTTTATATACCACACTATATCACAGGTTTATATACCACACCATCTCACAGGTTTATATACCACACCATCTCACAGGTTTATATACCACACCATATCACAGGTTTATATACCACACTATATTACAGGTTTATATACCACACCATATTACAGGTTTATATACCACACCATCTCACAGGTTTATATACCACACCATATCACATTTTTATATACCACACCATCTCACAGGTTTATATACCACACCATATCACAGGTTTATATACCACAGTATATAACAGGTTTATATACCACACCATCTCACAGGTTTATATACCACACCATCTCACAGGTTTATTTACCACACCATCTCACAGGTTTATATACCACACTATATAACAGGTTTATATACCACACCATCTCACAGGTTTATATACCACACTATATAACAGGTTTATATACCACACCATCTCACAGGTTTATATACCACACTATATAACAGGTTTATATACCACACCATCTCACAGGTTTATATACCACACCATATCACAGGTTTATATACCACACCATCTCACAGGTTTATATACCACACCATATCACAAGTTTATATACCACACCATCTCACAGGTTTATATACCACACCATATTACAGGTTTATATACCACACCATCTCACATGTTTATATACCACACCATATTACAGTTTTATATACCACACCATATTACAGGTTTATATACCACACCATCTCACAGGATTATATACCACACCATATTACAGGTTTATATACCACACCATATTACAGGTTTATATACCACACCATCTCACATGTTTATATACCACACCATATTACAGGTTTATATACCACACCATATTACAGGTTTATATACCACACCATCTCACATGTTTATATACCACACCATATTACAGGTTTATATACCACACCATATCACAGGTTTATATACCACACCATATCACAGGTTTATATACCACACCATATCACATTTTTATATACCACACCATCTCACATGTTTATATACCACACCATATTACAGGTTTATATACCACACCATATTACAGGTTTATATACCACACCATATCACAGGTTTATATACCACACCATCTCACAGGTTTATATACCACACCATATTACAGGTTTATATACCACACCATATCACAGGTTTATATACTACACCATATCACAGGTTTATATATTGCACACCATGTGACCTTGACTATTGCCAATGACAACATGCAAGAGGTCGACTAGAGCGAGGTTGACCTCCATGAGTAGAAAGATGTGACCTTGACTATTGCAAGAGGTCCACTGGAGTGAGGTTGACCTCCATGAGTAGAAAGATGTGACCTTGACTATTGCAAGAGGTCGACTAGAGCAAGGCTGCTATTAACATCAATACAATCAATACAACTATCAGAAGTGATGGGGTCAAGGCTGCGGTACAGACGCGTCACCTACTGGCTGTTCTTTTGTTGCCGTTACGACACTTAATTTATTGGCAGTCCTAGTTGAAAGCTATCCACGTTATTTGTAGGGACTCCTGGATCCAACGGTGTAGGTTAATGACAGAATGTCCTAGATTCAATCCTTAGAATTACATTCAAATCTTCCAGTTTTAAGCATTGCAACATACATCACCTGGTTGATATACATACATCACCTGGTTGATATAGATACATCACCTGGTTGATATACATACATCACCTGGTTGATATACATACATCACCTGGTTGATATACATACATCACCTGGTTGATATACATACATCACCTGGTTGATATACATACATCACCTGGTTGATATACATACATCACCTGGTTGATATACATACATCACCTGGTTGATATACATACATCACTTGGTTGGAACCACAAATATTGCAACATACATCACCTGGTTGGGACCACAAATATTGCAACATACATCACCTGGTTGGGACCACAAATATTGCAACATACATCACCTGGTTGATATACATACATCACCTGGTTGATATACATACATCACCTGGTTGATATACATACATCACCTGGTTGATATACATACATCACCTGGTTGATATACATACATCACCTGGTTGATATACATACATCACCTGGTTGGAACCACAAATATTGCAACATACATCACCTGGTTGGGACCACAAATATTGCAACATACATCACCTGGTTGGGACCACAAATATTGCAACATACATCACCTGGTTGGAACCACAAATATTGCAACATACATCACCTGTTTGGGACCACAAATATTGCAACATACATCACCTGGTTGGGACCACAAATATAGCAACATACATCACCTGGTTGGAACCACAAATATTGCAGATACAAAATATCGATTTTAAAAAAAGTAATCGAGTATAACACATCAGCTGTACAACTTTAGTCTAACATAATATTTACTTGAACTGTTCTATGTTCATATGTATGTTGTTTTTACCGGACAGTTTATCGTTATGCTGTTGATATGTTGGGTTGTTCATTTGGTTGAGTTGTTCATGTGGTTGGGTTGTTCATGTGGTTGCACTCTTGTCCCAACCTTTTAGCCAGTCGAGATTTGAAAGTCATTTCACCTTTGACATTTCATTCCTCTCATCTCATGACTTTATTTATATTTCATATTAGCTTTTTACCGCCCCATCCCTGTCTCTCTTGATATGCGTTCATTAAAGACATATGTATGTGTGAATGAGTGAGTGCGTGCATTATATACATATGTATGTGTATGAGTGAGTGCGTGCATTATATACATATGTATATGAATGAGTGAGTGCGTGCATTATAAACATATGTATATGAATGAGTGAGTGCGTGCATTATAAACATATGTATGTGTATGAGTGAGTGCGTGCATTATATACATATGTATATGAATGAGTGAGTGCGTGCATTATAAACATATGTATATGAATGAGTGAGTGCGTGCATTATAAACATATGTATGTGTATGAGTGAGTGCGTGCATTATATACATATGTATATGAATGAGTGAGTGCGTGCATTATATACATATGTATATGAATGAGTGAGTGCGTGCATTATAAACATATGTATGTGTGAATGAGTGAGTGCGTGCATTATATACATATGTATGTGACTATGATTGAGTGCGTACATTATAAATATATGTATGTGACTATGAGTGAGTGCGTGCATTATATACATATGTATGTGTGTATGAGGGATTGCGTGTGTGTGTTCGTGTGCGTCTGTCACACAACAAATCTCCACTACTTTAAGGGGGGCCATGTCTTATAAATCATTCAGACACAGATCAGCTACAATAAATGTGATCAGCAAATTACACATTACCATTAGATGAACATTCGTAACACACACACACACACTCACACACACATAAATATTTTTTAACGTTGTTTACATAATTTTTAAAAATGCAAGACAAACAAAATGATTCTATTTTTATTAAAAAAATATTACTAGGTTATGTCCCTTAGACCGTTTAAATTTCATTTTTCCAAACCAAACACCTGGCCAGTGGATAGCTTTCCTGGCACAACACGGCACTTAAGTCAAGCTGATGAAGTCAATCTTTGCACCTAAGTCAAGCTGATGAAGTCATCTGGTAATATCTAGTGATACGTTAGGTCAAGAGAATATAGGTAAAATTAAAATAGGTCATTTAGTGACACCATGTGTCATATAGTGATGTATATGTCATCTAGTGATATATATGTCATCTATTGAAACAAAAGTTCAAGTATTGATAGTAAAATGTGTTCTAAAACGTTGTGACATGTTAGATTATATTTCCTAAATTATCAACAATATTTTTTATTTAATGTTTCAAAGAAAACAGATCAAAATAGGAATTATTTTTCAACTCTTTAAAAATTCGACTTGCGAATCCTTTTCAGTATTTTGGACTCTTGCTTTCATAGTTTGTCGACTAGTTCTGTGTGTTGTCACATTTTGTAAGATGGCGAAAAGCGTCGATAGTTGTGACTGGTGGTTGGGCTGAATGCATTCTAAGGCTGCTTAGAACAATGACGAAAACACCTTAGGGGTCAGAGGTTAACCCTAGATAAATGACGTGGTGTCAGGTCGATCTACTAAATTAACTTAACCTTTCACTGTGTTTAAGCTGTTACACATTTTGGTGTTCATCTGGTGTTTGGGTGTTACACATTTTGGTGTTCATCTGGTGTTTAGGTGTTACACATTTTGGTGTTCATCTGGTGTTTAAGCTGTTACACATTTTGGTGTTCATCTGGTGTTTAGGTTTTACACATTTTGGTGTTCATCTGGTGTTTAGGTGTTACACATTTTGGTGTTCATCTGGTGTTACACATTTTGATGTTCATCTGGTGTTTGGGTGTTACACATTTTGGTGTTCATCTGGTGTTTAGGTGTTACACATTTTGGTGTTCATCTGGTGTTTAGGTGTTACACATTTTGGTGTTCATCTGGTGTTTAGGTGTTACACATTTTGGTGTTCATCTGGTGTTTAGGTGTTTAACATTTTGGTGATCATCTGGTGTTTAGGTGTTACACATTATGTGTTCAGCTGGTGTTTAGGTGTCCATCTGGCGTTTAGGTTTCTGTTACAGCTACTACGAACTACAGCACCGGAAGTCATCATGAATCTATATATACCACATATCCCACAGCAGCTACAAACATCCATTGACGATCATGGACACATCCATACCCTTGGATATATGCTAGCACGCCATAGGAATATCCATTACATGGCCCCATTTACAAATAGTTAGGTATCCACACTATCGGCTGGATATATATCCATTTACAAGACATGTCTTTGGATATTAATCTATTTTAATGTACAAGACACGCCGCTGGATATATATCCATTTACAAGACATGCCGCTGGATATATCCCATAACTGGACCTCATCCAATTTGTGACCCTGGGAGTCTAATGTAGGTCGCACCACCTGCCTGTTTATTGAAAGCTTGAAATCACCTTGCGAACTTAACACAATGAAATACGTTGTGCAGTTTTACCTGGCCGGCTCCAATGAAATCAATTTATTTTATGTCCCCGTAACAAGGTCAAGATTGGACAACAACAACAACAGCAACAACAAAAACAACTACAAATAAGTGATTATCCAGGCAATTTCTATTTTGTTCTCTAGATCTACAAAAACATGTGTTTGACATAAGCTGCCAGCAGATATTTGAAATAATTTAATAGAAACGGCTGGGGGGGGGGTTTACTGCATTGAATGCACGTTGTTGGTTTTAACACACCTTTACGGGCAGGTATGCCAAGGCCTGCTACACATGTAACCTTCGTGGCTACAGCCACACACCCACACGTACATTCACACACACGTACATTCACACACACGGCTCACGATTCGACTTTTAATAAAAAGTCTGGAGTGGTTCGGGTCGTACAGGGGCGAGGACGAAGGTAGGTGCGAAAATAAGACGGTGCGGGGTAACCGCCAGGTAAACCTAGGTAGAGAAGGTAGACCAAGGATTATGTCCATGAACTCGTGTGGCTCGTTAAGGTCACCCGTACAATCTCGACAACCGGCGAGCTTTTAAAGAGGGTAACTTTGATACTGAGCTAACCGCGGGAAAGATTTTGTTGTGGGTCACTGGACTGTTCTATGATCAGCTGTTCCACGACAGCCATCTTGTGGCTTGAATCTTGTTCCCCACTCATGACAACTAAAATATTCTTTCCTTCCTAACCTGAGTGCGAGCATCATAGAGCTGACTCCCGTACATAGAGTCATGCTGACTCCCTTACATAGAGTCATGCTGACTCCCTTACATAGAGTCATGCTGACTCCCTTACATAGAGTCATGCTGACTCCCTTACATAGAGTCATGCTGACGCAAGTCATGTTGGCTTTGTTTCAGGGAATACTTCGACTTGAAAGTTACGACCGCTCATTAAGCAACAGATTTGTTCTCACCACCATACTTACAACCTGTGTAACATTGAGTGACCCCCCCCCCAACAGACTCAATTCTGAATCCAGATGACTGTTGCTATCGTCAACAAAAGTTAATCTGTCACGAAACAGTTGCCCGCCATTAATGCTGGTGTCAAGGTCCCATCTCAGTACAGCCGTCTTATTTCTTCAGTTAACCTATTTTATGGTTTCTGTCCCTCGCCTACAGACAAAATGACGTATGAGTATGGTACAGAAGAAAGACTTGCTAGTTAGGCAGACGGGGTTATGGCGAGGGAGATGTAAGAGTGGTGTGCCGTCAAATAGACCAGTGTGCCGTCAAATAGACCAGAGTGCCGTCAAATAGACTAGCAACTGATCTGAGCGTCATCAAACTTCTGATCAAACAACGCACACGGCCTTTTGAGATCCAAGCGTGTCGGTGTAGCGAGGTTGTATTCAACACGTGCTAACACACTTCCCAAGCTTCTATTCAGTTATCTGCATGCCTGCCCTCCCCTTCCCACCGTGTCACAGCGTAGATTTAATCTCATCCAACTATAGTCTGTTTCTCTCAATTTGCGCGCCATACGGGATCCAACTCTGCCTTGGTGGCAGTAGTACGTCATGTGTTAACGTGACTAGCGACGGGCAGGCGAGGGCTGTTGCTATCTCGTGTACATGTATCACTTTATGCTTATCTCCTAACATTGCCCACCAAGATACCCCGATTTCAGATGTATTTGTTTTGTTTAGTGCACGTAATATTTTAGGTAGAAAGAAAAAGATAAAAAGCTAATCACCATCCGGTTGAAACCACTTGTTGCGCGCGCAAGTGCAGTTTGAATGCCACCGTCTTTTGAACAGCACGCGGGTCTGTTAACCCCATTACCCCCAACCACCTGTATGCAAATTGCACGGTGGGGCGGGAGGGGGGCACAGGTAAACACGCCGTTGTAATTCAGTCGAGGTGTGTGTTAAGACGGGTTGGGGGGAGGGGATATACTTTTGAAGCCTTGATCAGAGGCGTAGCTAGGATATTTGCAGCTTGACATCTCCACTTCGATCAGAGGCGTAGCTAGGATATTTGGAGCTTGACATCTCCACTTCGATCAGAGGCGTAGCTAGGATATTTGGAGCTTGACATCTCCACTTCGATCAGAGGCGTAGCTAGGATATTTGGAGCTTGACATCTCCACTTCGATCAGAGGCGTAGCTAGGATATTTGGAGCTTGACATCTCCACTTCGATCAGAGGCGTAGCTAGGATATTTGGAGCTTGACATCTCCACTTCGATCAGAGGCGTAGCTAGGATATTTGGAGCTTGACATCTCCACTTCGATCAGAGGCGTAGCTAGGATATTTGGAGCTTGACATCTCCACTTCGATCAGAGGCGTAGCTAGGATATTTGGAGCTTGACATCTCCACTTCGATCAGAGGCGTAGCTAGGATATTTGGAGCTTGACATCTCCACTTCGATCAGAGGCGTAGCTAGGATATTTGGAGCTTGACATCTCAACTTCGATCAGAGGCGTAGCTAGGATATTTGGAGCTTGACATCTCCACTTCGATCAGAGGCGTAGCTAGGATATTTGGAGCTTGACATCTCCACTTCGATCAGAGGCGTAGCTAGGATATTTGGAGCTTGACATCGCCACTTCGATCAGAGGCGTAGCTAGGATATTTGGAGCTTGACATCTCCACTTCGATCAGAGGCGTAGCTAGGATATTTGGAGCTTGACATCTCCACTTCGATCAGAGGCGTAGCTAGGATATTTGGAGCTTGACATCTCCACTTCGATCAGAGGCGTAGCTAGGATATTTGGAGCTTGACATCTCCACTTCGATCAGAGGCGTAGCTAGGATATTTGGGAGCTTGACATCTCCACTTCGATCAGAGGCGTAGCTAGGATATTTGGAGCTTGACATCTCCACTTCGATCAGAGGCGTAGCTAGGATATTTGGAGCTTGACATCTCCACTTCGATCAGAGGCGTAGCTAGGATATTTGGAGCTTGGCAACAAACAACAAATTTAGCTCCCCCTTTCCCCATATGTATTATCCTTGTTTACATATCAATGTGACTTCGCCAGTAGCGTTATGGGACATATGTACCCCCCCCCCAACTGTAGCGAGCTTCGCTAAAACCATAGTTGCGTTTTAATTCACAGAAAGCACTTTGTTTTAGCAAACGTATTTTCTATTTCAGCTTTATTTTCAACAGAAGTACAAATTAGTGGTTAATTAACTGTGAATGAGACATACATTAATCCCTGCTGAGCTCAACCGCATTGAACCAATGTCATGTTCATGAACTCGACACAATGTCCTTGCTTTTCAACCGCATTGAACCAATGTCATGTTCATGAACTCGACACAATGTCCTTGCTTTTCAACCGCATTGAACCAATGTCATGTTCATGAACTCGACACAATGTCCTTGCTTTTCAACCGCATTGAACCAATGTCATGTTCATGAACTCGACACAATGTCCTTGCTTTTGACAACTTTCTACTACGCCACCAACAAATAAGGGTCTACCATCCACCAAGATGAGACTCCCGGATGTCCTTGCTGTGTGCTGAGGATGACAGAATGACGTCTGCTCTATATGTGGATGGCTGTAATGAATGTGTTTTGAAAGTCCTACCTGTAACCTGTACCCCAGGTCCAGGTAAGGGGGGGACCGGGTGAAGGAGGACCCCAGGTGAGGGACCGCTACAGTTACAGGGTTGCGCTAGGCAGATATCGTTTTTCCCTTTATTCCAAAAGGGTGGGAGGGGCCAGGAGGGTGGGGGGGGGGTGGAAGGACTATAAAACTTGGCCCGGCTTTTGAATTGAGGTGCTCTTAAATGCTTAAAAACAACACACTCGTGAAAAGGTGAGACCTGCCCCTCCCCCCACCCCCACACATGCTTCTTACCGCAAGGTCACTTCTGCTACAGCCAAGATTTCATACTGCATGAACTTCGTTATAATACCTCTCCTTACGCCAGCTGATATTTATGTCATGTATTTTAAGACTACTGTCATGTAATGTCATATAATGTGTCAGCTGTTATTGTAGTGAGATTGTCTAATATACGAGAATTAGGTTGTTCTGGGGCGCCGTGGCCTAAGGCGCCCAATTTTTTTGTCAAAAGCCCAAGTAACTTATCCTTGTTTGATAAATACGAAATATATACAATATAATAGTCCAAGTCACTGGCTGGCTGGCTGGATGTGGAACGCTCAGGAACGATGTACAACAGTCTATAGCAGTTGAAAAATCGTGTGGTGATTAGCGCTGTAAAAATATTTAATCTGACGTCATTGTTTGATCTTATATTTAATACAAGGTGTGCATCAAAAGGTGTGCAAATTAATTACAAATTAAAGACGCGCTGTAAAAAATATATTATATGACGTCATTGCTTTAGCTTATATCTTAATTTTGGAAAAAGGGAACGATGTAAAAATAGGATTTGAGGATTTATAATTATAAAATACTTTGTGTACATTTCAGGAAGTTTAATATTTCGTATTTATCAAAGAAGGATAAATTTCTTGGGCTTTTGACAAAAAAACAAAGTGGGCGCCGTAGGCGCCCTACAACTCCTATTATTAAATACTTTGCGTACATTTCAGAAAGTTTAATATTTCGTATTTATCAAAAAAGGATAACTTAGTTGGCGCCCTAAAAAAAGTGGGCGCCCCGACACAATCTAGTATAATATAATAGTCCAAGTCACTGGCTGGCTGGCTGGAAGGATGTGGAACACTATGACGTCATTTTTTAGCTTATATTTTAATACAATGTGTGCATCGAAAGGCGCGCAAAAAGGTGTGCAAAATAATTATAAATTAAAGACGCACTGTAAAAATATATATATATTATATGACATCATTGTTTTAGCTTATATTTTAATTTTTGAAAAGGGAACGATGTAAAAATATAATTTGATGATTTATAATTATAAAATACTTTGTGTACATTTCAGCAAGTTTAATATTTCGTATTTATCAAACAATGATAAGTTACTTGGGCTTTTGACAAAAAAGGGTAGGCGCCGTAGGCGCCCCACGACTGCAGTGAGCGCCGTAGGCGCCCTACAATCCCTATTATAAAATACTTTGTGTACATTTCAGTATGTTCAATATTAAGTATTTATCAAACAAGGATAAGTTAGTTGGGCATTTGAAAAAAGTGGGTGCCGTAGGCGCCACGGCGCCTCAGCGCAACCTAGTTGTGAAATATTGGTGATGTTGGAGTTGTTCCGTGGGGATGTTGGAGGTGTTCCGTGGTGATGTTGGAGGTGTTCCGTGATCATGTTGGAGGTGTTCCGTGGTGATGTTGGAGGTGTTCCGTGGTGATGTTGGAGGTGTTCCGTGATCATGTTGGAGGTGTTTCGTGGTGATGTTGGAGATGTTCCGTGGTGATGTTGGGGGTGTTCCGTGATCATGTTGGAGGTGTTTCGTGGTGATGTTGGAGATGTTCCGTGGTGATGTTGGAGGTGTTCCGTGATCATGTTGGAGGTGTTTCGTGGTGATGTTGGAGATGTTCCGTGGTGATGTTGGGGGTGTTTCGTGGTGATGTTGGAGATGTTCCGTGGTTATGTTGGAGTTGTTCCGTGGTGATGTTGGAGTTGTTCCGTGGTGATGTTGGAGTTGTTCCGTGGTGATGTTGGGGGTGTTCCGTGGTGATGTTGGAGGTGTTCCGTGGTGATGTTGGAGATGTTCCGTTGTCTGGCCATAGCTCAGACCGGAAAAGGTCATAGGGAGTCCTATAAATGACGTCACGCGATTTTGGCCGATTTCCCCCCCAATCCCCTAGCTCGTCAAACCTCATCACAAATGTATGACCTTCTTTTTTTAGGGCCGTGGCGTCATTTATGGGCGGCCCAAATTTCTCGATATGAAATGTTACTATTTTTAGAGAAGATTTTTCACAAACAATGCTTTCAGCATAATAAGCCCTTTGAGGCCATGACGGCCTGCATACAGTTCAAAGTAACACTTTGTTGGCAGAGAATTGACTTAAGTAAAGATGTAGCGAAGTTTTCTTTTTGGTCAAGTCGACTTAACGTCCCAAATAAACACACAATTAACAAATTAAATATATGTGACAGTGTTGTCCTGTGTTCACACAAACACACAACAGTTTTGTACTAAATATTTTGCGAACCTATTGTTACATCAAAGTCCTCACTGTGTTGGCTATAATCCATTCTATTGACAGTCATAATCCCATCTAGTGCTTCTATATACTCCCAGACATTGCGAGCCATAATCGAGTTGCTAGCTATAATCTGCACTATTGTAAATTATAATCCAAAACTAACTATAGTCCCATCTATTGTACACTATAATCCCATCTATGGTCAACAATAATCCCACCTATTGTCAACTATATTCCATTTATTACCAACTAAAATCCCATCTATTGCTAGCTATAATCCCTTATATGGAGGCTCGTATGTTTGTACTATAATCTTATCCACTGTCAGCTGGCATTATTATACTATGATGTTATCACTATACCATTGGCCCGTGTTTTGAACGTACGTATCATTTATTGCATTCTCATCACATATCAGCAAGAGTTATTGTCCTCTTTAATGGCGGCATTTCCCAGCATTCATGAGATCTACTTCCGGAATGATGCATCATTCATAAGCCTCCTTTATTTTGTTGTACACTGAATACGTTCACATCATCCACGTATTGGCACACACCCACCGATCGTTTCTGGTTTTATTCATATATAAACCGGAAAGCCTCATATCTCAATACGTCATGTTGCTATTTTTGACTTGTCTTATCTATACATACGCTCCTTCTATACAGAAGAAGATAAATGCATCCACATACCATACCGGTCTGTTGGCAAGTGATGCAGCGTTCACAGGCCTCGGCTATGAGGGTTCCACGCATTACCCAACCGCCTTTGTTTCCCTAACTGGCGTTAGGTACCCATTGGGAGCTGGGGGGACTCAGGGACAACACCCTTGGCCCCAGGAAAGGGGATTCAAACCCGCAACACCATCGGTACACCAGCCGAGTACACATGCCACTAGACCACATGCTACTAGACCACATGCCATTAGACCACATTGCCCCTTAGACGAGCTTTTCTTAAAACAATGTATGTCAGCATAAATATAGAAGAAACCACAATACAGATTCAAATTGTTTGCTAAATAAAGTTGTAAAATAATTTCTGTCTAGGTCAAGGACACTAGAAATTCAGACATGAACAAATATCTTTAGGGATAAATCCTCACAGAATATCCGCGGATATTTCATGAATATGTTCATGAACTTTGTCCGAATGATTGCCGTGTATATTTCTATTAATAGATTTCCGCCATGATGTGACAAGCTCAATAGCTTCCACCTCAGATGCCTGCGCCGCATCCTAGACATCAAATGGCAAGAGAAAGTCCCCAACACAGAGGTCCTGGCTCAAGCAAGCATGAGTAGTAGTGCAGCAATATTAAGCCAAAGACGCCTCCGTTGGCTTGGACACGTCAAGAGGATGCAAAGTGGTCGCATACCCAAGGACGTGCTCTACAGCGAGCTGGCGACAGGGAAAAGGTCGGTTGGTCGGCCATGTCTCAGATACGTGGACATATGCAAGAGAGACATGAAAGTAGCCAACATTGATATACAAAACTGGGAAAACCTGGCAGAGGATAGGTCCATGTGGCGGGCTATAGTGAAAGAAGGATCACTAAGAGCAGAGGAGCAAACTAGGGCAGAAGCAGTCGGGAAAAGAGCGAGGAAAAAGGCCAGGCAACACTGCCCCACTGCTTTCGTGTGTGTGTCATGCAGAAGAGACTGCCACTCAAGGATTGGTCTCATCAGCCACACCAAGAGCTGCAAATGATAAAGATAAATCATTCGTCTTTCGTAGACGGACAGATACCATACATGACAAGTTCTATACTGTAGGTAAATCAAGAAAATATAGTTTTCCCGTGATTCTCGTGGGCTGAAAGTAAAGGTTCTCATTAAGAATCGCAAGACCCCTGTACCGTTAGTTTGTTCTGTAATAGACTTGTCAGAACTTGATGCACGTGGGCAGGGGTGTGTATGGATGGGTATGGTGGCGTTTACTGCAGCAGTAGCCAAATAAATCACATTTATCCCCAGCAATATTTCTTCGTCTTCCTCGGAAACGGAGACATTTTCACGACATTTCTTGTCGCCGGATCACGTGGCCATTGCCGGACGTTGTCCAAGTTTGACACAATCCAGTTAGGAGAGATGTTAAGTTTAGTGGACTTTCGTGGGTTGTCGCTCGTTGAAAATATCAGTGGTAATGTACAAAAAAAGGGGGGGGGGATGGGGGGAGAGACACGTGACTGGCCGGTCTGAGAGATGAGTCTGACAGCCAAGTCTAACGATCTCAAGTCTGTGATGGGAAGGGAGAGAACAAGGGATTCTTGTTGTTTTTAAACCCATCACGATACAGGAGGAACTGCACTCAAAATAACCTGGACGAGGCTAAACCGAGGGCGATAATGTCAAGAGTTGCCACAGATTGGCAGTGTACGACTTTGGGCAAACATTTTATTGGCACAGCTAATTACTGAAATCAGCTATGTTACTACTGGATGTCATTGTTACACTAAGTACTGTGACATTCAATGACACAAGCTAAGTTATACGACTGTTGGTGCTATGTAAGATGTTTTATTCATGTTTGGTAACCTCTGACCTCTAGATGATAAAATTACATATAACAAAACAATCTACAGGTACTGACGTCATTCACTTGTTGGAGTCTGAGAAACAATATTTCATGAGATTTTATTCAATAAAACGTTTGATTATGGCAAGGGATTTCATGTACAGACAACTTGCCTCAAGATGTTTGGCTACGAGGCTAATGCTGTGTTCCCATCTATCTCATAATTACAGTAGACTGTTGGGACGTTTATTAGATAGAGTACAGCGTCAAAGATGTCTTTCAATGATCCATTTCCCATCACTAGCAGTAGACTTGGGACGTTTATAGATAGAGTACAGCGTCAAAGAGTCTTTCAGTGACTCCATTTCCCGTCCACTACTTACCTAAAGACGCTACCACCTGCCTGTCGTGCCACAACCTGCCTGTCTGTGCCACAACCTGGCTGTCTGTGCCACCACCTGCCTGTCTGTGACACATCCTGCCTGTCCGTGCCACCATCTGCCTGTCGTGCCACCATCTGCCTGTCTGTGCCACCATCTGCCTGTATGTGCCACCATCTGCCTGTATGTACCACCATCTGCCTGTCTGTGCCACCATCTGCCTGTCTGTGCCACCATCTGCCTGTCTGTGCCACCATCTGCCTGTATGTGCCACCATCTGCCTGTATGTGCCACCATCTTTCTGTATGTGCCACCATCTGCCTGTCTGTGCCACCATCTGCCTGTATGTGCCACCATCTGCCTGTCTGTGCCACCATCTGCCTGTATGTGCCACCATCTGCCTGTATGTGCCACCATCTGCCTGTCTGTGTCACCATATGCCTGTCTGTGCCACCATCTGCCTGTATGTGCCACCATCTGCCTGTATGTGCCACCATCTGCCTGTATGTGCCACCATCTGCCTGTCTGTGCCACCATCTGCCTGTATGTGCCACCATCTGCCTGTCTGTAGCACCATCTGCCTGTATGTGCCACCCTCTGCCTGTATTTGCCACCATCTGCCTGTCTGTGTCACCATCTGCCTGTCTGTGCAACCATCTGCTTGTATGTGCCACCATCTGCCTGTCTGTGCCACCATCTGCCTGTCTGTGCCACCATCTGCCTGTATGTGCCACCATCTGCCTGTATGTGCCACCATCTTTCTGTATGTGCCACCATCTGCCTGTCCGTGCCACCATCTGCCTGTCCGTGCCACCATCTGCCTGTCCGTGCCACCATCTGCCTGTATGTGCCACCATCTGCCTGTCTGTGCCACCATCTGCCTGTATGTGCCACCATCTGCCTGTATGTGCCACCATCTGCCTGTCTGTGTCACCATCTGCCTGTATGTGCCACCATCTGCCTGTATGTGCCACCATCTGCCTGTCTGTGCCACCAGCTGCCTGTCTGTGCCACCATCTGCCTGTCTGTGCCACCAGCTGCCTGTCTGTGACACCAGCTGCCTGTCTGTGCCACCATCTGCCTGTCTGTGCCACCAGCTGCCTGTCTGTGCCACCAGCTGCCTGTCTGTGCCACCAGCTGCCTGTCTGTGCCACCATCTGCCTGTCTATGTCAGTAACTGACTGTTTTATAAGACGCTACAAATGTAACAGTACATTATAGAGTTGTTAGTGAGTACATGGCTTAAGAAAACTCTGCAGTTAATCTCTCGTCTTTTGTTTCTTGCACCCAGCAGGCCGTCCGTACAATCATCTTACGTGACGATTTATCAGGGGAATGAACTCTTCATCATTAGGGGAATGAACTCTTTATTACAGAGATCACATGCGAGGTCAAGGTGAAAGGACTGGTACATACAGTGACCATACGTGAGTTCAAAGGGAATTGACTCATCCAGGCAGTGGGTACAAATTACGTCAGTGTGATGAACACAGTCGGGTACTATATTATAAGGCATGACTTGAAGCAACACGTTGTAGTTCAGGAACACCGCCATGTCAAGTCATAGATCATGAATGTCATAGACTGATGTATGTCATAGACCAGGGGTCTCCAAACTTTTCTGCCGGAGGGCCGCATTAACTGTGAAAAAACAGTTTGTGGGCCGACTACACACAGTTTTGTGGTAAACCACACGTAAAAATAGTATTTTTTTTCCTTAGATTAAAAGGTCCACAGGGGCCGGATGAGAAGGCCTCGCGGGCCGCATCTGGCCCGCGGGCCGCAGTTTGGAGACCCCTGCTATGTACAATGCAGTGGAAGCGAACCTTTTTATGGCCGCGTGCCCAAAATTCAATCAAAACCCAAGTATTTATAGCTAAGTTTCATATATGCTCATAATAATAGAACTTTAAATACCGCTCAGAAATTGAAATCTATCTTTGGGAATTATAGGCTATGATTAATTGATATGTAATGATAAACTGACATATGGACCATCATATGAGATATGGGACCATTGAATGAGATATGGGACCATCTAATGAGATATGGGACTATCTAATGAGATATGGGACCATGAAATGATATATCGGACCATCAAATGAGATATGGGACCATCAAATGTGATATGGGACCATCAAATGAGATATGGGACCATCAAATGAGATATGGGACCATCAAATGAGATATGGGACCATCAAATGAGATATGGGACCATCAAATGAGATATGGGGCCATCAAATGAGATATGGGACCATCAAATGAGATATGGGACCATCAAATGAGATATGGGACCATCAAATAAGATATTACTCATGTTCAGAAATATTTGTAGATGGACACGCCTAAACCAATGATTGACTGATTTTCTGATTGACTATTTAACAATCTTAAAAAGTTTATTTTAGTAAACCATGTGAGAAATGTAATGATGTTATTTCATCATAAATTGTTTCACTGTCCCTTGAAAGTCGACGAAGGCGTTTTGCCGATACAGTGTTTTTCGAATTCCATTAGTCAGATTTTCAAAAAAATCGTTTTCGTTATCTTAATCTAAATTGCCATCTGATCAGGATATAATTAGCCATGCACATCTCTGGTTATATTAGCCGGGCACATCACTGGTTATATTAGCCGGGCACATCACTGGTTATATTAGCCATGCACATCCCTGGTTATATTAGCCATGCACATCCCTGGTTATATTAGCCATGCACATCACTGGTTATATTAGCCGGGCACATCCCTGGTTATATATTCCCTAATGCAGCTCACTGCCTCATTAGAACATCAATGTGACCTCCCAGGTTTTGGTGACCTTGAAAAGTACCTTTCATCACATACCAATGCGTGCTCCTGGTCTGCTGCGTATAGCCCTACTTTTGAAGTGACTTTTTCTACGGGCATTCCTGACCCTCGCATAGAATACATCCTTGAAATAACCTCACTTAATCAGCGGTGCCTGGTCCGGCCTGCTGCGGTCCAGATCCGCTTTTGATTTCTGGCACTTTAACGAAGTCACTTCCGCTACTGTTGGCTTGGCTTCACCTGGAATGTACACGGGACTGGAGATAAATAAAAGGAAACAAGTTTGACCCCCCCCCCTGACTGAGCTCACTATTGATGTGGCTTTTAATACGAGGTAACGCGGTGCACACGTCGCTAGTACGTCTGGTGTATCTTAGACTGACGTATCGGAGAGTCAGGGGCGTAGCTTATAACGCCTGGGATCAATCTGTAAAAGTAGCACCCCCTGCTCTCGTTAAATTAACATCTTAACCTTGTTCATTTATTTGAACACTGTAAGTCCAACCTGGGCGTCCTTATGCCTTGGCGCCCCTGTACCTTGGCGCCCTTGTGTTATGGTGCCCCTGTATCTTGGCGCCCTTGTGTCATGGTGCCCCTGTATCTTGGCGCCCTTGTGCCAAGTCGCCCTTGTATCTTGGTGCACCTTATCTTGGCATCTCTGTACCTTGGCGCCCCTGTACCTTGGTGCCCTTGTGTCATGGTGCCCCTGTATCTTGGCGCCCTTGTGTCATGGTGCCCCTGTATCTTGGCACCCTTGTGTCATGGTGCCCCTGTATCTTGGCGCCCTTGTGTCATGGTTCCCCTGTATCTTGGCGCCATTGTGTCATGGTGCCCCTGTATCTTGGCGCCCTTGTACCTTGGCACCCCTGTACCTTGGCACCCCTGTACCTGGGCGCCCTTGTGTCAAGGCGCCCCTGTATCTTGGTGCACCTTATCTTGGCATCACTGTACCTTGGCGCCCCTGTACCTTGGCACCCCTGTAACTTGGCGCCCCTTTGCACTCTTGAAGTCAATGTTCTTTGCAAATCCTGTTAGGGTCGAAATTCATTGAGTCCAACAGTGGACCCTAACCGTGGTCAGAAGTCATAGTACAACAGTGGACCCTAACCGTGGTCAGAAGTCATAGTACAACAGTGGACCCTAACCGTGGTCAGAAGTCATAGTACAACAGTGGACCCTAACCGTGGTCAGAAGTCATAGTACAACAGTGGACCCTAACCGTGGTCAGAAGTCATAGTACAACAGTGGACCCTAACCGTGGTCAGAAGTCATAGTGCAACAGTGGACCCTAACCGTGGTCAGAAGTCATAGTACAACAGTGGACCCTAACCGTGGTCAGAAGTCATAGTACAACAGTGGACCCTAACCGTGGTCAGAAGTCATAGTACAACAGTGGACCCTAACCGTGGTCAGAAGTCATAGTACAACAGTGGACCCTAACCGTGGTCAGAAGTCATAGTACAACAGTGGACCCTAACCGTGGTCAGAAGTCATAGTGCAACAGTGGACCCTAACCGTGGTCAGAAGTCATAGTGCAACAGTGGACCCTAACCGTGGTCAGAAGTCATAGTACAACAGTGGACCCTAACCGTGGTCAGAAGTCATAGTACAACAGTGGACCCTAACCGTGGTCAGAAGTCATAGTACAACAGTGGACCCTAACCGTGGTCAGAAGTCATAGTACAACAGTGGACCCTAACCGTGGTCAGAAGTCATAGTACAACAGTGGACCCTAACCGTGGTCAGAAGTCATAGTACAACAGTGGACCCTAACCGTGGTCAGAAGTCATAGTACAACAGTGGACCCTAACCGTGGTCAGAAGTCATAGTACAACAGTGGACCCTAACCGTGGTCAGAAGTCATAGTACAACAGTGGACCCTAACCGTGGTCAGAAGTCATGTTGATCGGTTTTATGTGCGAAGTTCGAAGTCCACGATTCACCAGGAAGGGGATCAATATTTACATACATGATTCCGACACAAAGAAACAAACTTACAACCAAAACAATGTTCACACACCTTTATTGCAGTTGGAATAAATAAAATAAAGGCCCAGGTCACTCATTCTGTCTCACTCCGTAACGTTGAGGGACATAGTACAACAGTCCACAGCAGTTAATAAATTGAGGTTTAAAAAAAAGATTTAAAAAAAGACACGCTTTTATAAGTGGACTAATAAGAATAAAATAATTTAAAACTTATTCGTTCAAGTACTTTAATTTAATATGACTAAAAACGTGGGACAGGTGTTTGGTATAAAAATTAAAGATTTATAATAGAGAAGACAAAAGAGAGATCTATAAGTGAGAGAATTAGTTTACTGCATATGTAAAACTTCGAAAACGCCCGCCACAAGTTTTTAGTCATATTAAATCAAATTACTTGAACTTATAAGTTTTAAATTAGTTTATTCTTTATAGAATGAAAGCGTACCTTTGAAAAAATATAATATATCTTATAAGACATTATTACTCTGTCTTATTTCTGGTCCAAGCTCGGCCGTCTGTCTAAATTGAGTGTGTGGTTAACAAGACAGACAAAAGTTTGCTCTATTTTATGACCGTATAATATAATCCTTCTCAACCAGGGGCCAGGGGAGATTATCTAGCTGTCTGCCAAGTTTTGGATTAGAGAGTTCCGGCCAGACTTGAGATTAGTGCTGATGATGCTATTTATAAACTAACGTGCAGATGTTTTAAAACATTCTTTTTATTCATTGCTCCTGCAGTTTTATGATTTTTATTGTTCACGATTTGATGTTGAAAAGATATGAACATTTTGATAGGTTATGATAGGATTGGAACAAATGTGTTGTGTTCAGATGAAGTTACAGTTGGTTAAACGCAATCTGTCTACATTGTCAAGTGGACACACGTCATTAAACTCTTGTTTTGTCTCACAGCACAATATAATCATCATAATATAATATCCATCCATCAGCCCGCGCCTGGAAGGCCCTACGTAGAGCCCAACATCACTGTCAACGGCCAGAGACTCAACACAGTGCACCGGTTCACATACCTAGGCAGCACACTGTCGCAAAATGTCACCATCGATGACGAAGTGAACGTCAGAATTGCTAGAGCCAGCTCCACTTTCGGCAAGTTGTACCCTAATGTCTGGAACAGAAGAGACATTACCATCCAGACCAAGCTGAAAGTGTACAGGGCAGTGGTGCTCCCCACACTGCTATATGCTTGTGAAACTTGGACTTGCTTAACCACTTTCATATGACAAGCCTCAGGAAGATTCTCGGCATAAAGTGGCAGAACAAAATTCCAGACACAGTGGTACTGACCAGGGCAGGTCTTCCCTGTCACAAGCGTCCTCTTATTTAAATCTTGATCGCTTGCTCCCAGATTCATAACCTCCTTTACACAAGAAATAAGTAGGACACTGCTCACAGAAACAAGATTTAATGGCCGAACCGCTTTTAACAACACACTATATCTCAGAAAATCCCCTCTCTTCTACACACATTTTTATGACGTCAACACAAACAACTCTATTTTGCACGCTTTCGTACCGACTAAATAATTACACTAATACAACAACTAAACACACCACCGTGCGCAGCTCACAAGTTAAAGGGGGGAAATTGGTCATTCGTGACATCCCCAGCATCTTCACCCTCCTGATGCAGACCCAGCTTCGCTGGGCAGGGCACGTTGTCCGAATGCCAGACGAGAGACTGCCAAATAGAATCTTCTATGGTGAGCTCCAGTATGGCAAGCGGTCCCACGGTGGGCAAAAGAAACGCTTCAAAGACACACTAAAAGCCTCAATGAAAGCGTTTGCCATCAATCCAGACACGTGGGAACGAGCTGCAATGGACCGATCCACCTGGCGCTCTTCCATCCACGAAGGTGCCAAGCCATGCGAGGCAAACCGGATCACCTCCGCAGAAAAGAAGAGCCAAGCCCGAAAGGACCGTGCTGTCAACCCTCCTGGAGATGTCGCACTCGTCCCTTGTCCCTTCTGTTCCCGAACCTTCCGTGCAAGGATCGGCCTAATCAGCCATCTGCGCACGCACAGACAACCCTCGGATGACTAGAGTGGTCCTCGTCGTATCGACGGACGAACGAACACACACAATATAATACTAACCCCTTCGGACACGGACTTACAAATTTCTTCAAAAAAATTATTTGATGGTTGGAAAATGATATATGGGACATACTTATATTGCCATAGTAAGATTTTGACCATTGGTTATGTAATATGCAAATTAGAGCATGTGCACATATGTACACACCGTGTCTCAATTAAGTAAAAAATAATAAAACATTTTATAGGAACATTACAATAATTTCAGAATATCAAGAAAATTATAGATAAAACTCAAAGTTTTATTATTTCAATAGTTATAAATATTGTTAAAAAACATTTTTTCATAATATTGTAATTTATTTAACAGAAAAATATGAAGAAAAAAATGGTTAAATGTATAGATAATAGGTGCGTACATGTTCATTGTTGTGGAACATTAAAAAATTATTTTAAAAACATTTCTGTCAATGTTTTCAACACAGAAAAAGATTACACTTACTACATTTAAACCTAAAAAAAAGTTTTAACATTTATATTCTTCTAGTTTTCAACTTTGGCCAAACTCTTAAATGTAGATGAGAAAATTAACTAACTGATCATTTCTAACCTCTGAAATTATTCTTTCTCACTCGAAGATCTAATTAATTCATGTGGTAAGAGCATTCAATCAACAAAAACTGCTAATACTTTGGGCTAACAACAGGTCAGCAAAGTTGGGGTGTAGCCAGGCAAGCTTTCATCAACATTTTCACCAGCTCACTTTTTCAGTAGATCAAAATATTATTTAGAGGAACCTCTATGAACTTCAATGTCACCATGCTCTAAAGAGGAATTTAAAAGAGCAAAAAGTCTACAAAATAAAATGAACAAACTAGCCATATTCTTTTTTTTATCGTTAATTCTGTACTTCGTTTTAAGAAAATCCATTTTGTCCACTCCACACATAAAGTCATCATAGACCCGAATGCACTTCGGCCATCAACAAAAATAAAATCCTTGCAACTTTCATCTCATTGTCAAACTTGTTCAACCATTTGATCATACAAACATCTCATTCTGCTTTAATTTTATAGTCACTTGATACACTGTCATCATTTTCAGGTCTTTTTCTGATTTCAGGACACATCACATCAACCGTTTGGATTTCACAATACCTAAAAAAAAGTATTAATTTTTAAACACTTTTAAATTCCTTAATTAAAAATTTAGTCTAAACAAAATGGAATCATCTGCTGATAAACTAAATTAAATTCCTCACTGGGCACCTGTAAGAAACGTGCCCTTATTTCCGAGTTCCCTCTGCAGTACAATTGTGTAATCTGTTTCGAAGCAGTGTATATCAATTCACAGGCATGACATCTGCAACTGACCAAACTCTGGCCACTATTTGCCAAAACATTCCAATTCTTGGAAATAAGTAACTTTATCATGATAATGGTGTTTGCAAATAAAATGTTGAATCACCTCGGTAGAAGTATTTAAAGTTTTCAATATCAAGTTTATCTTGACTGGTTGCATCAGGGTTAAATGGTTGTCTATTTTACTGAGAGGGCAGCTCCTGGTGAGCTGGTGTAACAGGGTTGACCTCACCATCGTCGTCTTCATCAATCAAGATATCATTACTTTAGGCTCTTCATTAACACTGCTGTACATTTCATCACCCGAGTCATCTCTGCGATATGATTCTGAGAGGTCCAATCTTCGAGGTGATCTCAAACATAGTCGGACAGTCAACAGCAAGACGTTGACTTTGTCACTGCTGTCAACCTGCAAGAAAATTATAAAAATAATACAATAACATTGACTGTAACTGATCTAATAACAGGCATTCAAGGTTGAAATCTCATTCTCCATAAATAAAAAACACAAACTTTCTTCCACTTGTAGGATTTATTATATAATCAATAACATTACTACTATTAGTCTACTATTAGACACTATTAGTATTAGTATTACACATTAATTAATTAATTCACATTTTAAATATTATAAGAACGTTAAGAATAGTTAAATTGAAGAAAAAAATTGTTAAATGCAAAACACAACAATAATATATCTACAATGAATCAAGGCTTTTTCACTATTATTACTAACTTTTAAACTTATAACCTATTATCGACTGTACTCACTTGAAACACACTTTGTACAAATGTGCACACCATTTTTCAAAAATTATTTTTAGGCACCCAAATATGTTTATAAAAATAAAATGTATACTTTCAGACACAATAACATTAAAACTACCGTATCATTGTACTTTAAGATAGGAATTCAAGCTTTAAATTAAAACGAAAAAAATTATAAAAAACTCACCAGATCGCTGTTTTGGGTCGCAATGGTCAGTCATAGTAAATAAAATTATAAAAACTTCAGATAAAAAAGATTTCCGATTAAAATGATGGATTGGTTGTCAGTGTTTATCGAAAATAGCGAAACAATAAAAAAAATAATTATTTCTAAATTATGGAAAAAAAATTTGAAGTCGTGTGTACATATGTACACATCGTGTCCGAAGGGGCTAATAATAATAATAAATTGGTAATTTTTACAGCGCCGTTTCTCAGCAAGGAGCCGGGCTCACAGCGCTTTACATGGAGATAATAACATACATATAATAAGTTAAATATAAATTCTCTTTATAATAACCACATAAATAAACGTACATTACACATAAGCTACGTTAATTATTAAAATTAAAAAGAAATGATGTTTCTTTAACTTTGAAAATAAATTTTGAAAAAATGCGTCTTAAGTGCAGTCTTGAAGGACTTGGTAGATGAAATACCCCGGATGTGTAATGGTAGAGAATTCCATTGTTTGGCTGCACAAAAAGAGAACGACCTTTCGCAAAATGTTTTAGTTCGTGTCTTAGCAACACAGAGAATGCGCGTGTTTGCAGAAGAGCGTAGCTGACGACTTTGTGAGTAGACCGACAGAAGCTCAGTAAGATAGGAAGGGCATGAGTCAGAAAAGAAGTTGTGACAGAGAACGGCCAGTTTGTAATTAATTCGGGCTTGTACCTCAGCGGACAGCAAAGATTGTTGGTCTTCATTGTTGAGTGTTGGCATCTTATTTGGTGTGTTCTTGTGTGCCATAGTTTTGATGGTAGCAGCTTATTTGGTGTGTTCTTGTGTGCCATAGTTTTGATGGTAGCAGCTTATTAGGTGTGTTCTTGTGTGTCATAGTTTTGATGGTAGCAGCTTATTAGGTGTGTTCTTGTGTGCCATAGTTTTGATGGTAGCAGCTTATTAGGTGTGTTCTTGTGTGTCATAGTTTTGATGGTAGCAGCTTATTAGGTGTGTTCTTGTGTGTCATAGTTTTGATGGTAGCAGCTTATTTGGTGTGTTCTTGTGTGCCATAGTTTTGATGGTAGCAGCTTATTAGGTGTGTTCTTGTGTGTCATAGTTTTGATGGTAGCAGCTTATTAGGTGTGTTCTTGTGTGCCATAGTTTTGATGGTAGCAACTTATTTGTTTTTTTCTTTGACATCAAATACACTGTCCTTGATATACAGGTTTATATATTGTGTTCTGCACGTCATATATAAAGATGGAAAGTAAAGTACATGAGGGGATTGTGTGGCTAGCACAATGCCCATCCGCATTTACTTCCCAAACTAATGTCAGGTACCCATTTGGAGATAGGTGGACCAAGGGACGCCCTTGAGCATCGGGAACAAGACCATGCCTTCACCGAGACTCGAATCCGTGACTCTCTGTACGACAGCCGAGCGCGCTGCCGCTCGACCACCGCGCCTCTTATAATACCTCAGATACGGTGTAAACTTGGCAAATAACTGATATAGTGGACTTAATGACTTACTAGACTGTGCTATAAAAGTAAGGGGATGTGTGTGTGTGTCTTTGTGAGTGTTCGTGTGAAGATATCTATGTGTGTGTGTGTGTTTGTGTATGTGTGTGTGCCTTTGTGAGTGTTTGTGTGAAGATATATATGTGTGTGTGTGTTTGTGTATGTGTGTGTGCCTTTGTGAGTGTTTGTGTGAAGGTATAAATGTGTGTGTGTGTTTGTGTATGCGCTGTGCAGAGTGGGGGATGTTGTGGTGTCTTCCCTGGTAAAAATAACATTGTATTATGTCCCTTGTTGGGCAGACATGTCAATTGTTGCAATCAAACACATCAATTGTTACATGTAAACACATCAATTGTTACATGTAAACAAATCAATTGTTAAATGTAAACACATCAATTGTTACATGTAAACACATCAATTGTTACATGTAAACACATCAATTGTTACATTTAAACACATAATTTGTTACTTGTAAACACATCAATTGTTACATTTAAACACATCAATTGTTACATTTAAACGCATCAATAGTTACATTTAAACACATCAATTGCTACATTTAAACACATCAGTTGTTACATGTAAACACATCAATTGTTACATGTAAACAAATCAATTGTTAAATGTAAACACATCAATTGTTACATGTAAACACATCAATTGTTACATGTAAACACATCAATTGTTACATTTAAACACATAATTTGTTACTTGTAAACACATCAATTGTTACATTTAAACACATCAATTGTTACATTTAAACACATCAATTGTTACATTTAAACACATCAATTGCTACATCTAAACACATCAGTTGTTACATTTAAACACATCAATTGTTACATTTAAACAAATTAATTGTTACATTTAAACACATCAATTGTTACATGTAAACACATCAATTATTACATTTAAACACATCAATTGTTACATTTAAACACATCAATTGTTACATTTAAACACATCAATTGTTACATGTAAGCATATCAACTGTTACATTTAAACACATCAATTGTTACATTTAAACAAATCAATTGTTACATTTAAACACATCAATTGTTACATGTAAACACATCAATTATTACATTTAAACACATCAATTGTTACATTTAAACAAATCAATTGTTACATTTAAACACATCAATTGTTACATTTAAACAAATCAAATTGTTACATTTAAACACATCAATTGTTACATTTAAACACATCAATTGTTACATTTAAACACATTAATTGTTACATTAAACACATCAATTGTTACATTTAAACACATCAATTGTTACATTTAAAAACATCAATTGTTACATTTTAACACATCAATTGTTACATTTTAACACATCAATTGTTACATTTAAACACACCCCTCTCATTATATTTTATTGTTCCACTCCGCCCCATTCCCGTCACAGAACACATATAATAGCGGTTCTAACACTGTGTGGTCCCATCCATTACATGTAAAAATGACTGAATGTCAAAACATAAGTCGCTACCCTTCAAGATTGAAAACATTTAAATCACCTCAATCATAAGCAGGGAGTAATGTTTGAAAGGATTGACTCTAAGGATTGAAAGGATACACCATAATGACTGTAGTACACTTTCTTATAGTGACGTGGCTATCGATTCTTCTGACTGACCACTGGCTACTTTGCGGTCACGGATGTCCGCAGTAGGAACCACTGGCATAGAATAAACCCTGCATTGAAACATAAAACAATCCAAAAGTAATTATTGACACTTTATTTCATGCCAATTGGAATTGGACTGCGATAATGCTTTAAAATAAAACACTAAATAAGCAAACAAATTGTGTAATGAGAGCAATAAATTTGAGCTTTATTTTTTAAACTAATACGACAATAAACGTTTCGGCTAATGCCTCATCCGTACAATAACATAAAATAGGTACTTACATAAGTAATGTTTAAATTCTTAAAACATATTTTATCATAAAATATTTATGTAAAATAAAAAGAAAGTAAATACAAACAAGGACGCAGGGATTAGACCAAACGTATACTGTTGTGTTAGTTTAAAAATAAAGCTCAAATTTATTGTTCTCATTACACAATTTGTTTGTGTATTTTGTGTTTTATTTCGTGTCAATGATGACATCAAAAGGCTTCAAATCGACATTTGATAAGAGGTGTGGGCCCCGCCCTCCTCCCAATAGCTGCACTTCCGGTGACTTCCACACCGCAAAAACTTCGAGTTCGAGTTGAACCGGATGTTTTTGCCAACCATTCTTTAGTTCATTTTAATCGCTAGGGTCTTAAGATCTTATCCTGTATGCACACCCGCATTTGCGGCCCCTGCGACTATCGATAGTATCTTAGACCGTGATATCAGACGTTATAATTTGATAGACGTACACCTTTAGCTTTGTTCGGTGCAGCTATTGGCTATTGTGACAGTTTAGTGTGAAACTGAAAGTAAACAAACCGAATTTCGTGACCGGAATCTCCGAAGGCGGAGTCGTTGGTTTGGAAATCTTCACGACTCCAGGCATGTCGCGAGGAGATCAACATATTAGCTGACAAGACGGCACTCAAACTATACTGTTAGCGTACACATGCTGTCCTGTCTCTCAGGTGTACTTTACGCATCCTGTCCTGTCTCTCAGGTGTACTGTACACATCCTGTCCTGTCTCTCAGGTGTACTTTACGCATCCTGTCCTGTCTCTCAGGTGTACTGTACACATCCTGTCCTGTCTCTCAGGTGTACTGTACACATCCTGTCCTGTCTCTCAGGTGTAATGTACTTTGCGTTGTATTGTAGGCCGTTGACCACTGCATACACCTTTTTGTCCCCTACTGCCACCAACTTATAAGTACATGCTAGTACCACAACCTCAAACATTAAAATGATTCGCAGGGGAAGATTTCTTTACCAAAGTTTTGTTTACTTAAAATGTGTTTCTTTATTTAAATTTGTTAGCTTTCTTTATGATTTGTTTACTTTATTTAAGATGTGTTAAACTTTATTTAAATTTGTTAGCTTTCTTAATTATTTTTTTACTTTATTTAAGATGTGTTAAATTTCTTTTTGATATTTCACATTCTTTTATTTTTTCACATTCTTAATGATACTGACATTTTTACTTTCCTTACGATTTGTTTACTAACTTTCGGATTTATTTGGAAAAAAATATCAACTCAGTTTGCGCACCAAGTGAACGCCTGCACCATTTTACACGGATATAACATTTGGCTGCACTGCTTGACATATCATATTGATGTCACTAAACTTTTTTCGTATAGTATCTATTATCAAAATACATAACTCCCGTTGTCTGTATGGATGTAATGCTGTTAGGTGGCGCTGCGATCGATTTTGTTTTATTTATAGTGCTGTTAGGTGGCGCTGCGATCGATTTTGCTTTGTAGCTATCTCTTTTCAACATCTTTTGTCTCTTTCTATTACATCTTGATTTCAAATTTTAAAAAAACCGTTACGGTTGAAAGTATGATTTGCTTGAATAATTTAATGTAAGTCTAAATCTGTATGTATATATAACACTGTTAGGTAGCGTTGCTATTCATGAAAATTTAAAAGTGTTAGTTAAAAATACCGATCATCAAGGAGATTTGCTAAAGAACTCGATAATATTTACAAGAAACATTGTTGTTAAAGAAATTTTGAACTAAATAAATAATTATTCCTTTTTTTGAATCTATTGTTTTTTTTAATTATCTTAGACAAATATTAATTTTTACAGCAGTAATTTTATATTGAACTCAAATTAAAAAAAGATTCCGTCATTTTTGACGGTTTATCTCTAGTTAATATATATAATTTGTATGTTCGTTCGTTTGTAACGATATGTAATCAGGCAATAATAGATTTTAGAAAGCTCACCGATAAAAAAAAAGCCTTGAAAAAAATTACTGCACCAAAAATAACTCTTGTCGAACGTCCGCATAAAATTGTTCATTATGGAAATGAGATTTAATTTTTCTCTCTTTGTCTCTACATTTTCTTATTATTACAATTACAAAAACTATACTAAAAATCATCTACGGGATAGAAGGAACCGTCGCTAACTCATAATTATTCATCTTTATCATTTGCCTCAATGGGTGCCTCAATGGGTGCCTCAATGGGTGCCTCAATGGGTGCCTCAATGGGTGCCTCAATGGGTGCCTCAATGTGTGCCTCAATGGGTGCCTCAATGGGTGCCTCAATGGGTGCCTCAATGTGTGCCTCAATGTGTGCCTTAATGGTTGCCTCAATGGCTTCCTCCATGGATGCCTCAATGGATGCCTCAATGGGTGCCTCAATGGGTGCCTCAATGGGTGCCTCAATGGGTGCCTCAATGGGTGCCTCAATGTGTGCCTCAATGGGTGCCTCAATGGGTGCCTCAATGTGTGCCTCAATGTGTGCCTCAATGGGTGCCTCAATGGGTGCCTCAATGTGTGCCTCAATGTGTGCCTCAATGGGTGCCTCAATGTGTGCCTCAATGTGTGCCTTAATTGGTGCCTCAATGGCTTCTTCAATGGATGCCTCAATGGATGCCTCAATGGGTGCCTCAATGGGTGCCTCAATGGGTGCCTCAATGGGTGCCTCAATGGGTGCCTCAATGGGTGCCTCAATGTGTGCCTCAATGGGTGCCTCAATGGGTGCCTCAATGTGTGCCTCAATGTGTGCCTCAATGGGTGCCTCAATGGGTGCCTCAATGTGTGCCTCAATGTGTGCCTCAATGGGTGCCTCAATGGGTGCCTCAATGGGTGCCTCAATGGGTGCTTCAATGGCTGCCTCAATTGGTGCCTCAATGGGTGCCTCAATTGGTGACTCAATGGGTGCCTCAATGGATGCCTCAATGTGTGCCTCAATGTGTGCCTCAATGGGTGCCTCAATGGGTACCTCAATGGGTGCCCATGCCCATCATTTATCAGGACGGGGGCCTTGTGTATTCCGAGTTCATGGACAAATTTGTCATCGGACTGGGCACATGCATCCAGAAGATGGAGCTCAACGACAATATTGTTAACTTTTTGTAATTGATTCTGCTCAAGAACAGTTGTATGTTGCTTTAACACTAGGGAGGAATCATGAAAATCTTAGAGTATTCATTAAAAATATATTCTTTCAAGGAGATTTACTGCATAATTGGAGAATATATAATTATACAAACAATGTTGTCATTAAGGAATCATTCAATTAAAATAAATGAAAGTTCTGTGTTACATTATATTTTTAATCTGATATGTAATTTTTCAAATTTAATTGATTTCAGCTGAAATATATAAAAAAAAATTTAAAAAGTTCCGTCACTTTTGTCGGCTAATACACTAGTTGTAATAGATTTAACCATAATTTAACCTCTTTATAATGACAAAAATTATTTACCTTAGTTTTTCATTAATAGGAACTGGCTTTGACCGAAATATAAAGCAGTGAACAGGAGGACCCGTAGTGATCTAAAGAGATGTACACCATTTTAGTTAGGGACAGATATCTGATCTAAAGAGATGCATACTAGTTATGTACACAAAGTATGTATATAATATAGGTTGTGCTGCGGCGCCCACTTTTATTTAGGGCGCCCACTTTTTTCAAAAGCCCAACAAACTTGTCCTTGTATGATAGATACGTAATATTAATCTACCTTAAATGTACACAAAGTAATTTAAAATTGAAGTTTTTTTTTGTTTTTTTTTGGTCAAAAGCCCAAGTAACTAATCCTTGTATGATAAACACGAAATATTCCTGAAAACTAAACAAAGTATTTATATAATAATTTTTACAGTGCTAATCACCACACAATTTTTAAACTAATTTTAGAAAGCGGTGCACCAAATTACTGCACCAAAAAATAACTATTTGAGTCAATCAGCACTGCTTACAACACAAAATTTAAAAAAAAAGCAGAGTGATGTCCCTTAGCTTTAGGCATCAGCGATAATTGAGCGTAAATATACTAGTTTGTGCTGCGGCGCCCCCTTTTTTAAAAGCCCAACTAACTTCTCCTTGTATGATAAATACGTAATATTAAAATGTATTAAATGTACACAAAGTATTTTATAATAGTTTTTTTTTATAATTTATTTTTTATGTCAAAAGCCCAAGTAACTTATCCTTGTATGATAAATATGAAATATTCCTGAAATGTACACAAAGTATGCGTATAATATAGGTTGTGCTGCGGCGCCCACTTTTATTTAGGGCGCCTAGGGCGCCCACTTTTTTCAAAAGCCCAACAAACTTGTCCTTGTATGATAGATACGTAATATTAAACTACCTTAAATGTACACAAAGTAATTTTAAATTGAGGTTGTAGGGCGCCTATGGTGCCCAATCTTTTCGGGTCAAAAGCCCAAGTAACTAGTTGTAATCTATTTGATGTTGTATTCTATTTGATGTTGTATTTTATTTGATGTTGTAATCTATTTGATGTTGTAATCTATTTGAGGTTGTAATCTATTTGAGGTTGTAATCTATTTAATGTAGTAATCTATTTGATGTTGTAATCTATTTGATGTTGTATTCTATTTGATGTTGTATTCTATTTGATGTTGTATTCTATTTGATGTTGTATTCTATTTGATGTTGTATTCTATTTGATGTTGTATTCTTTTTGATGTTGTATTCTTTTTGGGTCAAAAGCCCAAGTAACTAGTTGTAATCTATTTGATGTTGTATTCTATTTGATGTTGTATTCTATTTGATGTTGTATTCTATTTGATGTTGTATTCTATTTGATGTTGTCTATCTGACACGCTAGACATGACCTAGTCCATACACTCATGACAGTAGTACATATTGTATCATTGTCAGCGGTCAGGGGCCAGGGGTTGGGGGTCTGAGGTAGGGGTCGGGGGTCAGGAGTCAGGGGGTCTGAGGTAGGGGTTGGGGGTCTCAGGTCGGGTTCAGGGGTCTGAGGTAGGGGTCGGGGGTCTGGGGTCAGGGGTCTGAGGTAGGGTTCAAGGGTCTGGGGTCAGGGGTCTGAGGAAGGGGTCGGGGTCATGGGTCATGGGGTCTTAGGTAGGGGTCAGGGGTCTGAGGTAGGGGTCAGGGGTCAGGGGTTGAGATGTGGCAAGTTTCTATAACAATAAATTCATTGACAGTTGTATCATTGACCACATGGACATCATGTTTGCTGTTGGCTGTCAACTTACTCAGTCCAAATATCGATTTCTGTCAATTCCCGGAAGTTACGTGACAGGAAGGGGCGACTATCTTCTGATTCACCGGCCACGCCCCCATGTAGATAAATAATGGCCGGGACTGTGGCCCTTGTCTTCAAGGTGACCTTAAGTAGGATAGAGAGAAATGTAGAGTTGCCAATTGTAACATTCATTGACCATTTCGGTGCAAACTTCCTTCTAAAACCTAATATTTATATGATAATAAACCTAATATTTATATGATAATAAACCTAATATTTATATGATAATAAACCTAATATTTATATGATAATAAACCTAATATTTATATGATAATAAACCTAATATTTATATGATAATAAACCTAATATTTATATTATAATAAACCTAATATTTATATTATAATAAACCTAATATTTATATTATAATAAACCTAATATTTATATTATAATAAACCTAATATTTATATTATAATAAACCTAATATTTATATTATAATAAACCTAATATTTATATTATAATAAACCTAATATTTATATTATAATAAACCTAATATTTATATTATAATAAACCTAATATTTTGTATAAATATAATTCACCAAAGCGAGTATGTGCATACAAGCATGACGAATGACCCTCGCTGGGGTCGACCAATAAAATTATGGTAGGCATGTCTCGCGACCAACAGTATCCTTGCGTTCACTTGCGTTATTCCTTCACAGAATAACATGTGATTCGTAGTGTACTGGTTATCACGTCCGCCTTATACGCGAAAGGTCCTGGGTTCAAGCCCCAACGAAAACTTTATGTTTTAATTTTAAAAATGTGGCTTTGTGCCCGTTCGTTCCCCCCTTTTTGCGAACATGAAAAACCCTTGCCAGGGTCAGCCAATCACAGTTTATGGTTGACAAACTAGGGTAATGAAGGGTGGTGGGCAGGTAGATAACCGCTTAGAGAATGTCTCGAGGCCAACAATGCGTCGGTGGTTACCCCCGACCGACGTTCACTCGCGTTGTTTTGATTTCTTCGTGCTGTAGTTCGTGTCCGTTCTTTCCCCCCTTTCTTTGCACTATCCATGAGCCAGTCTTCGGCGTATGCTACACCGCGGGGCGTCTCTAGTCTTATATAAATTATTTCTTCCGATGGATATTAAGTCCCTCTAGTGTGCTGACTTGTCATTTAGTCTTGCAGGGGGCAGAGAGTTAAATAAAGTAAACAAACAGAAAAATTCATCTATTGTTTTTTCAAAAACGCGAGTGAACCATTATTAATGGAAATATGAAAGTAATAAATATTTAAATAAAAACCAACTGTCTTGGTACAAAACTAAAACACATCGGAGTCTCATGACTCTGACACGCTGCATATCATGATTCAATGCATGCCCCCTCCCCCACCCCAAATATACCAGTTGCTCCCCGCATGAACTTTCCATTGAACAACTTTCAAAACTTCACTTTTGGCGGGAGGTGGTATTATGGTCGACCTGCACTGCCGCAGCCCTCCACCAAGCTCGGGCTTTAGATTCTTTTGTCAGTGCCAGCCAAACAGCATATCTGAGAGTACACCCGAGTGGCATGACGCGTTTTGAAACGAGAGGTTCTCAAGCTGGGACCAAACTTGAGGGGAAAATGGGCGGGCCACCTAGGGTGGGCACTTTTACTTTTGATGAAGGGGCGGCATCTTGAGTCTAATGTATGTGTGTGTGTGTGTGTTTGTGCGTAAAGAGTAAAGGAAAAATTTCAAGCCAACAAGGGACGAACAGGATTAAATTGTTTGTGAACCTGGTCAAGAATATGGTGATGTCCCCCCCCCAGGGTGATGTCCCCCCCCGGGTGCCCAGCCCCTCCCCAAACCATATAAGTTGACCTTTCTACAAGAAGCAAAACATGAGATCAAAACTTGGCTGATTAAGTTGACAACTGCATGGTGTGTGTAGCTTGGCTGAATATGTTGACAACTGTATGGTGTGTGTAACCTTTTGGCCTTGGGCCAGCGTATGAGGCTGTCGACTTGACTGCTGACTTAACAAATGAAGTCAAGTCACATCAGAGTTAGCACTGCATCCACAGAATGTTGACAATACAATTTTGTCAACATTTGTCATCACGCGGAGTTGGCGACAATTCACCAGCATGCGTTGGACATTTAAGCGACAATAGTTACTGATTTGTCAAGAAAAAGTCTAGCGTGGATTGGTACACAAAAGAAGATTATGGCTGTTATGGATTTAAACACAAATAGCCGATAATTATAATATTTAATTGTACAAAAAAGGTTTAGTTTGAATTTCACACATTAATATTATATGGAATTGTACAGAAAATTGATAGAAAGGAGCTGTCTGCTATTCAAAATGGCAGCGTACCAAAACTACAACTGACAGAATTGTTCACCTCCACTGTATGTGTTTGGCACCGAACGACCCAAACACCGACCAGTTGTACCCAAGCCAGCGTACCTAGCAGGTCAGAGGGTACACAAGGCATGTGATTAGAATAAATTCAATAGTTGTGTTAGCACCCTGCCAGGCCTGTTACTGGTACACAAGTCACCAGTCACGAGTCACTGAGGTAGGTGCTTGTATCCAAGTGGCAAGCGAAGATCCAACATTAGATCAGATGCCAACCTCCTGAAATGCAGGCGGAATGGAATGTCCATGACGCATTTCTAGTCGTGTTTTAACGAGTTGTTGATGGTCGTAGCCTTTAATTAAGTCTGGACTTAGTCACGACGTACCTAAGTCTTTCTCTTTCAATATGGTTGGGTACTGGAGCTTAACATCTGATGTTGAGTAGACTGGGACTAAAGAGTTAATTTATGAGTGGGACTTAAGAGTTAATTTATTAGTGGGACTAAAGAGTTAATTTATGAGTGGGACTAAAGAGTTAATTTATGAGTGGGACTTAAGAGTTAATTTATGAGTGGGACTAAAGAGTTAATTTATGAGTGGGACTAAAGAGTTAATTTAAGAGTGGGACTAAAGAGTTAATTTATGGGTGGGACTAAAGAGTTAATTTATGAGTGGGATAAAAGAGTTAATTTAAGAGTGGGACTAAAGAGTTAATTTATGAGTGGGACTAAAGAGTTATTTTATGAGTGGGACTAATAGCTTACATAGTCCAGCTTACAAAGTCCATCGTACGTCCTGATTTCAGCCACAAATTTCATGTACACAGAAAGGACCCGACTGCTGCCCCCACTCTCCCCTATCCAAACCTCTTCTCCCAAATACGTCAGAGAATTTAACACTGTCATCGGCTTGACAAAGTGTTTTCTTCAAATAGCCAGCAGTTATTAGTGTTCAGGCCCAGACACATTATGTAACCTATTTAAAACGACGCCTATATCATTCACTCTCCACTAGGAGCACTAGGACTTGCTGGACTTCCCGGTCATTAGGGGTGTAAACAGTTGACTGAACTCTAAAGTTATGTAAACAGTTGACTGAACTCTAAAGTTATGTAAACAGTTGACTAAACTCTAAAGTAATCTAAACAGTTGACTAAACTCTAAAGTAATGTTGACCAACTCTTGGAATTACATTTGTAAAGAAACAACAAGCAAACAACGACTAATGATTGGAATATCAAAAAGGTGCAGGTAATAAATCATTTTGGAATGTGTAGAACGTAAGTTGATTGTCGGAGACAGTTAACAATTCCAGATTTTCCTTTGTGGTCATTATTGGGAGAGAATGTAGACCTCTGTCTCGAACAACATCAAAAACTTGGATCATTATAGTATAGTAAAACCTTAGGCTTTATAATAAGAAACTTTAACAAATGTAATAGAGATATAAAACTAAAATGCTACCTCACTTTGGTGAGACCTGCACTAGAATATGCATCTTCTGTATGGGACCCATCCACCAAAGAAAACATTGATAAACTAGAACAAATTCAAAAAAGAGCTGCCAGATTCATTACTGGAGAATATTCGAAACTGACAAGAATAACACCATTAGTTAAATCATTAAACCTTGAAACACTAGAGGATAGAAGAACCAAGAGCAAAGTAGTAATCATACATAAAGCAATTAATTCTAATTTAGAAATACAACACAAAGATAACTTAATACAACCCTCAGATAGACATAAGGATAAAAACACCTTTCTTATTCCGTATGCAAGAACAAACACATACAAGTTTTCCTTCTTCCCGTCCGGAATTCGGGCGTGGAATGGGTTGCCTGAAGAATCCAGGAAAACAAACACTTTATCAACATTTAAATCTCTAATAAAAATGCAGGACTTAACACAAACCATAGATAAGCGTAGGACGCAATAATCTTCTGTATAGAAGGAGCGTCTGAAACAGATAAGATAAGATAAGATAAGTTAAGATAAGATAAGATAGCATGTTTGAAAGAGAAACGAAATTTCTTTGTTTGCTGAGAGCAAAGTCTGTTGTACAAATGTCAGTTGTCATTTCTGGATGTTTGTCAAACCAGTTTTATCACTAACTGACTTTGCTACAATAAATGACTTTGTCAAACCAGTTTTATCACTAACTGACTTTGTTACAATAAATGACTTTGTCAAACCAGTTTTATCACTAACTGACTTTGTTACAATAAATGACTTTGTCAAACCAGTTTTATCACTAACTGACTTTGTTACAATAAATGACTTTGTCAAACCAGTTTTATCACTAACTGACTTTGTTACAATAAATGACTTTGTCAAACCAGTTTTATCACTAACTGACTTTGTTACAATAAATGACTTTGTCAAACCAGTTTTATCACTAACTGACTTTGTTACAATAAATGACTTTGTCAAACCAGTTTTATCACTAACTGACTTTGTTACAATAAATGACTTTGTCAAACCAGTTTTATCACTAACTGACTTTGTTACAATAAATGACTTTGTCAAACCAGTTTTATCACTAACTGACTTTGTTACAATAAATGACTTTGTCAAACCAGTTTTATCACTAACTGACTTTGTTACAATAAATGACTTTGTCAAACCAGTTTTATCACTGACAGACTTTGTTACAATAAATGACTTTGTCAAACCAGTTTTATCACTAACTGACTTTGTTACAATAAATGACTTTGTCAAACCAGTTTTATCACTAACTGACTTTGTTACAATAAATGACTTTGTCAAACCAGTTTTATCACTGACAGACTTTGTTACAATAAATGACTTTGTCAAACCAGTTTTATCACTGACAGACTTTGTTACAATAAATGACTTTGTCAAACCAGTTTTATCACTAACTGACTTTGTTACAATAAATGACTTTGTCAAACCAGTTTTATCACTAACTGACTTTGTTACAATAAATGACTTTGTCAAACCAGTTTTATCACTAACTGACTTTGCTACAATAAATGACTTTGTCAAACCAGTTTTATCACTAACTGACTTTGTTACAATAAATGACTTTGTCAAACCAGTTTTATCACTAACTGACTTTGTTACAATAAATGACTTTGTCAAACCAGTTTTATCACTAACTGACTTTGTTACAATAAATGACTTTGTCAAACCAGTTTTATCACTAACTGACTTTGCTACAATAAATGACTTTGTCAAACCAGTTTTATCACTAACTGACTTTGCTACAATAAATGACTTTGTCAAACCAGTTTTATCACTAACTGACTTTGCTACAATAAATAACTTTGTCAAACCAGTTTTATCTTATCTTATCTGTTTACAGACGCTCCTTCTATACAGAAGATTATTGCGTCCTACGCTTATCTATGGTTTGTGTTTAGTCCTGCATTTTTATTAGAGATTTAAATGTTGATAAAGTGTTGGTTTTCCTGGATTCTTCAGGCAACCCATTCCACGCCCGAATTCCGGACGGGAAAAAGGAAAACTTGTATGTGTTTGTTCTTGCATACGGAATAAGAAAGGTGTTTTTATCCTTATGTCTATCTGAGGGTTGTATTAAGTTATCTTTGTGTTGTATTTCTAAATTAGAATTAATTGCTTTATGTATGATTACTACTTTGCTCTTGGTTCTTCTATCCTCTAGTGTTTCAAGGTTTAATGATTTAACTAATGGTGTTACTCTTGTCAGTTTCGAATATTCTCCAGTAATGAATCTGGCAGCTCTTTTTTGAATTTGTTCTAGTTTATCAATGTTTTCTTTGGTGGATGGGTCCCATACAGAAGATGCATATTCTAGTGCAGGTCTCACCAAAGTGAGGTAGCATTTTAGTTTTATATCTCTATTACATTTGTTAAAGTTCCTTTTTATAAAGCCTAAGGTTTTGTTTGATCTTTTAATAACTTCATTGACATGGGGATCATGGGGATTCCATGATAGTTTCTCATTTATTAAGACTCCTAAGTATTTTGCATCTTTAGTTTGGGTCAGTTCTTTTCCATGAATGTAATATTTTGAATTTATTTGTTTCTTTTTCTTTGTTACTCTTAACAGTCGACACTTTTCTGGGTGGAAAGACATACTCCAGTTAGTTTCCCATTTCATCAATTCATCTAAGTCTTTTTGTAAAATTTTGCTATCTTGTTCTGATTTAATTGTTCTATAGATTATACAATCATCAGCAAATAGCCTAACTTTTGTACCTGTTGAGATGTTGTTGGGTAAATCATTTATATAAATTAAAAAGAGTAAGGGACCTAGCACAGTTCCTTGTGGAACTCCTGAGTTAACCTTTATTGGTGCAGATTTAGATCCATTAATTATTACAGTTTGCTCCCTGCCCAAAAGGAAGTCTTGGATCCAGTGATGTAAGGAACCTGAGATTCCAAAGTAGTTAAGTTTTTTAAGTAAACTAAGGTGGTGAACTTTGTTATCACTAACTGACTGTGTTACAATAAATGACTTTGTCAAACTAGTTTTATCACTAACTGACTTTGTTACAATAAATGACTTTGTCAAACCAGTTTTATCACTAACTGACTTTGTTACAATAAATGACTTTATCAAACCAGTTTTATTACTAACTGACTTTGTTACAATAAATGACTTTGTCAAACCAATTTTATCACTAACTGACTTTGTTACAATTAATGATTTTGTCAAACCAGTTTGAGGGGAGGGGGCGCGCCCCACTATTTGAGAAATACTGGTTTGACAAGTTATTTTGTTTATTCAAAACAATTATTTTATTTAACTATTTACTTTGTTTCTCTAAAAGACTTGTTTAAAAAACCAACATTATTAATAGTTACTATCATTTCTATTCCAAATGTTAATATCAATATAAATCCTTAAATCTGTCAAATTTTTCAACGTAAAATCCTGGATTACATTCAATAACATGTTTCCATTATTTGATTTAGATACAATGATAGGCCGACAATAAACTATGTCTCATAAAATAACCCTCGCTCTTCTATCAGCCGTAGATCATTCACATACTCACCTTTAAAGATGAACTGTTGTTTACGTCACAACTCGTCATTAGACGTTTGCCATTTCATTGCTTGTAGCAGACATCAAGAGGGAATAACTCACTTTGATCTTTGATAAGTCATTTTTCGTTTCCCGGAATGAATAATAAAATGGTATAATTTGGTACTAATAAAAGAGATAACTATCTTGCTATTTTGTCTCCTGAACCAGAAAAAAATTGGGAAATTTTGATAAGATAAACTGTGAAAATGATGTTATTATCATGACTGTCACTGAATATAATATAAACCTGAATTGTGAGTCATGATTGAAACAGTTTTATTAGCTGGACGATGTTGTTGTCTTAAACAAATTATTGAGTCACTGGCTAATATGACATACTGCTCTGTTGACATACTGCTCTATTGACATACTGCTCTATTGACATGCTGCTCTGTTGACATACTGCTCTATTCACATGCTGCTCTGTTGACATACTGCTCTATTGACATACTGCTCTATTGACATGCTGCTCTGTTGACATACTGCTCTATTCACATGCTGCTACTGTCATTGACATACTGCTCTATTGACATACTGCTCTATTGACATACTGCTCTATTGACATACTGCTCTATTGACATACTGCTCTATTGACATACTGCTCTATTGACATACTGCTCTATTGACACGATCCTCTATTGACATGCTGCTCTATTGACATACTGCTCTATTCACATGCTGCTCTATTGACATACTGCTCTATTCACATGATGCTCTATTGACATACTGCTCTATTGACATACTGCTCTATTGACATACTGCTCTATTGACATACTGCTCTATTGACATACTGCTCTATTGACATACTGCTCTATTGACATACTGCTCTATTGACATACTGCTCTATTGACATACTGCTCTATTGACACGATCCTCTATTGACATGCTGCTCTGTTGACATACTGCTCTATTCACATGCTGTCCCTATTGACATACTGCTCTATTGACACGATCCTTTATTGACATACTGCTCTATTGACATACTGCTCTATTGACATACTGCTCTATTGACATACTGCTCTATTGACATACTGCTCTGTTGACATTCTGCTATATGACATCCTACTCTATTGACATGCTGCTCTATTTCCAGCAAAGCTACAAATATCTGAAACATGCAACACAATTCCATTGTTGATGTTGATTTAAACTGTCCCAAACAGACATCATTACACACACAATGCAGACAGTCATTCTTTCATGCACATTGCACATACAGACGTCCTTAAAAGCACATTCTACACTAAGAAATTCTTGTAAACACACACATACACATAGAAAGATAGAGAGGGAGAGAAAATGAGAGAGTAAGAGAGCGAGAGTAAGAGAGAGAATGAGAGAGAGTGAGAGAGATAAAGTAAGAGTGAAAGAGTGAGAGAGAGAGAGTGCGAGTGAGAGAGAGAGGGGGAGAGAGAAAGTAAGTGAGTGAGAGAGAGTGAGAGAGATAAAGTAAGAGAGAGAGAGAGAGTAAAAGAGAGATACAACAAGAGAGAGAGAGGGAGTAAGATCTAGAGAGAGAGGGGGTAAGATAGGATGAGAGTGTGAGAGAGAGAAAGTAAGAGAGAGAAAGTAAGAGAGAGAGAGAGAGAGAGAGAGAGAGAGAAAGAGAGAAAGTGAGAGAGAGAGAGAGTAAGAAAGAAAGAGCGAGAGAGAGAATTAGAGAGAGAGAGAAAGAGTAAGAGAGAGAGTTAGAGAGAGAATAAGAGAGTGAGAGAGAGAGAGGGGGAAACAGAGAGAGTAAGAGAGAGAGAGAGACAGAGAGACAAAGAGTAAGAGAGAGATAGAAAGAGAGAGGGAGAGTGTGAGAGACAGAGAGAGTAAGAGAGAGATAAAGCAAGAGAGAGATAATTATATTATTTCCATTGAGTTGGGCGATGACAAGACGAGATTCCTGCACTAAGTTTAATCACGTGACCTCTGCCAGTCCCTGGAGGTAACATCACTTTCTTCCCGCCATCCGCTACGAGCAGACGTGTAAGGTAGAGGTGGCAGAGGTCACAGGCGGAAGCTGTTGTGTCTTACCTGTAATTACACCTGAATGTTACAGGTGTGTCTTCTAATTAGGTAATTACACTCACGTCACTTAATGGGACACCATTGGTAATAGGTGGCGTGTGTGTACAGGGGTCGAGAGATGAGAACCACTGAACCTTGAGAACAGTGGTAGGGACTAAGGATGTTTAACGATACTCGGAAATCCGATTGTCGGTTTTGAAAGCGATAATCGGTTTTGAATTTCTTAAACCAATTATCGAATTTATTTATTATTTATTTTTAAACATATTTCCGTACTAAAAACTTCAAAAAATATTTGAACAAAATTTATACCCGCATTTGCAGACATTTTCATTCAATAAGGCCGCCAAGGTGTGTTTATTTATAAGTGTTTAACGTTCAGTTCACTGTGTTTGTAATTTAATACATTTTTGTTTGGCGATAAGTGTGACGTCATTATGTTCATTGATGTTTGAAATGGACCCAAAAAAAGACGTAAATAATGCAGTCTCTATTGTCGAAATCATGATGTAGGCTAGACATAAAATGCAAGTCCCCACATTACGTATTGCGTGTGACATCATTTCCTTAATTCCACCGTTTCCACACCATCTTCGCCAGCCCTAGAAACAGCTCTGCGTGGGACGACATTTCTTTAACTCTACGAAACGTGCCACGTAATTTCTTAAATTAAAATATGTATAAAAGGTCGATGCGATTTCAAATTCAATTACAGTTAGTTCGAGCTTGGAGTCAGATTAACATTAAAAATATTAAATTTTATACAAATCAAAATTAAGTTTACAATTATGGCTGGTCGAATAAATAAATCTGATGTGTAAATTTATTTGAAATTATTTTGACTTTAATTAATTTTTTTATCTATGGAAATTTCGTACCTATTGTTTGTTTCCCACTTCTACCAAGCGTGATTGCAACTCAGTTAATTTATTTTTGTTTATTAATGATATTATGTTGCTTAATAAATAAAGTATTTTTAATAAACATACAGTAGATATGTGACTGTTTACCTGTGACTTTCTTTACAAGCCCCAATAATAAAATAATCATCGTCTTCCTTACAACCAACACCAATTAATAGCTCACCCCTCGCATTACTCAGACTTCATTGACAAGAGTTATGTGTATCTGCTGTGTGGCAGCAACTGAGCGTCAAGTCGAGCACGTTGCTTTCCTTGCAAGCAATAATGATATATATATATATGCCAATTAATAGCTCACCCATCGCGTCAATCAGATTTCATTGATACTATGGTGTGGCCGCAAGGGCGTGAACGTATAGGAGTATACCCACGTCCCACGTCCGCATTGATAGATTTATGAGCCTCTGACCACCCAACATCGGCGTAGGCTTACTGTAACATGCTTAATTATGGTGCATCTTATTTACCGTAGGCACCCTAAGATTCTGAACACACTGCAACAGTTATAAGAATATATTGCTATGAAGTCAGCGGTAAAACGATAATCAGTTTGGCCAAAAACCCAAAATTAACATCCCTAGTAGGGATACAAACAACACTGACAAACAAACAACAATAACAGACAAACAAAACTGACAGACAAACAGAACTGACAGACAAAGAACACTGACAGACAAACAGAACTGACAGACAAACAACAATAACAGACAAACAGAACTAACAGACAAACAGAACTGACAGACAAACAGAACTAACAGACAAACAAAAATGACAGACAAACAACAATAAGAAACAAACAAAACTGACAGACAAACAGAACTGACAGACAAACAACACTGACAGACAAACAGAACTGGCAAACAAAAATGACAGACAAACAACAATGGCAGACAAACAACAATGATAGACAAACAATAATGACATACAAACAATAATGACAGACACACATAATGACAGACAAACAACAATGACTGACTAACAAACAATGACAAACAAACATCACAGACAGACAAACAGCACGAAATGATGAAAAACAAAAATGACAGACAAACAACACTGACAGACAAACAACAATGACATACAAACAACGTGTTGCTGAAAGCCTTCTTCCCGCGACCTGTAAAAAACAAAAAAAACAAACAAAAAAATGAGGTACAAAGAAATGTTTGGGAAGCTCCACTAAGTGCAAATATAACGCAGTTGATATCTTAAAAGGATAATAATATGAATATTTATTTTCCCGCATATTATTAATATATGAATATTTATATTCCTGTATATTATTAATATATGAATATTTATATTCCTGTATATTATTAATATATGAATATTATATTCCTGTATATTATTAATATATGAATATTTATATTCCCGTATATTATTAATATATGAATATTTATATTCCTGTATATTATTAATATATGAATATTTATATTCCTGTATATTATTAATATATGAATATTTATATTCCTGTATATTATTAATATATGAATATTTATATTCCTGTATATTATTAATATATGAATATTTATATTCCTGTATATTATTAATATATGAATATTTATATTCCCGTATATTATTAATATATGAATATTTATATTCCCGTATATTATTAATATATGAATATTTATATTCCCGTATATTATTAATATATGAATATTTATATTCCTGTATATTATTAATATATGAATATTTATATTCCTGTATATTATTAATATATGAATATTTATATTCCTGTATATTATTAATATATGAATATTTATATTCCCGTATATTATTAATATATGAATATTTATATTCCCGTATATTATTAATATATGAATATTTATATTCCTGTATATTATTAATATATGAATATTTATATTCCCGTATATTATTAATATATGAATATTATATTCCTGTATATTATTAATATATGAATATTTATATTCCTGTATATTATTAATATATGAATATTTATATTCCAGTATATTATTAATATATGAATATTTATATTCCCGTATATTATTAATATATGAATATTTATATTCCCGTATATTATTAATATATGAATATTTATATTCCCGTATATTATTAATATATGAATATTTATATTCCTGTATATTATTAATATATGAATATTTATATTCCCGTATATTATTAATATATGAATATTTATATTCCTGTATATTATTAATATATGAATATTTATATTCCCGTATATTATTAATATATGAATATTTATATTCCCGTATATTATTAATATATGAATATTTATATTCCCGTATATTATTAATATATGAATATTTATATTCCTGTTTTATTGGTTTATAACAGTGATCAACACGTGGAACTAATTCATGAACACTCGTAAAGAGAGGTAATAGAGGATGATGTCAGGATGAAAGAAACACATGACACATCAAAGTCCTCCTAAACATGGACGGATATTGTTCTCATGGATTTCAGATTAATGGCGACATCAGATAGCCGAGAGTAAACTGAGGGCCATTGCAAAAAGTCTTTTTAAAAAAAAATATATATACAATTTTTTTTTCTGAATGAGTGTTGTATAAAATGAGGAAGTATGTTGGCTAATATTGAAAGCGTATTGTCAAAATTTAACAACTATGTTCTACAAAGTGAGAAGTATTTTGGTTAAAACTAGGAAATAAATTGGCTAAAATTACGAAATATGCTCATCGTGATACAGTGGCGTAGCTAAGGAATTTGGGGGCCCGTGGGCTTGGCCTCTTTATTGGTGCGCCCTGCATTTTGACATTCGACATCATGAAATGAGATAATGTACACTCTTTTCGGGGCCACTCTCAAGTGGGTTCCCGGGGGAAATTTCGAATTAGGACCCCCTCCCCTAGCTACGACACTGGCATGATATTAAACACTCAGTATGAATGGTATAACAACCAGAAATATTCAGTGACCTTGTCCTGGGTCAAAGTAACCCACAATTGCCATTACCATGCATACATTAATTAAATGTATCATAACAGTGTTGATGTATCTCCAGAATTCATCACCTTTTTTGCCCTCATGCTCGTGACTTTGATGGTCGTAAATCCGGATATTATGCCATAGATCTGTACATCACTGAATTGCATGCCGGGTAATGAACTGAGCGACAGATGTTTGGTCGGAGCAAACATCGCCTGTCTCCTCGGTTTTTATCTTTATATAATGATATTCAAATTCATAAATTCTTGCTCCAAGGGCATTGGACTGAAGTCGTGTAACTCGTCACTCAATAACATGTCTACGTAGATGAATCATATTAATCAAGATTCGTCGAGGGAAAATGACATACACGTGTTATGTTGTATGAGCACCATGTTATGTCCAACACTATTTGGAGAGGTCACCAGACAAAACGACAAGTTACAAAACGACAATGTGAGAAAACGACAATATGGCAAAGAGATAAAACGACAAAGTGACAAAACAACATGATGACAAAACGGCATAGTGACAAAACGACATGATGACAAAACGACAAAGTGACAAAACGAGAAAGTGACAAAACGACATGATGACAAAACGACAAAGTGACAAAACGACATGTTCACTGTCATAACTGCCTTATATACAATAAAGTTGAATCAAATTTTTAAGATCTTTTACATCCAAACAGGTTGGAGAAACGCGGTATTGGGTTATCACTAGGAATGCGGAAATTAACGAATAATTTATCGATTAATTGTTTAAAATTTTAACGATTAAATTATTTCTTAACGATTAATCGACCCATCAGTTACAAATTATTGGAAGTCAAAAATTTAAAAAAATAATAAATAAAAAATAGCGGCCGATAAATAACAAATTTCCTGATGATTACACGAACATTTTGGTTTTAAACTATTGACTGACGGGAATGTTCAAAATGTTGATAAAGTTCGCCTACCATTGTTCTAACACTTCGCCTACTTATCAAACCGAATGAAAAGCGTATTAAGCTAATGGCAGTAATGGGTTCTGACTAAGAGATAGAAAATGACGACAGCTCTTCTGATGAATTACTGCGTTGCAAAATGGAGATGAAAGTTGTTGAATCCATTAACCCTCTACAATGGTGGAAACTTAATGAACTCAGATATCGGATAATGTCATTCTTTGCCAAGACCTTTTTGTGCATACCAGTTACCTCAGTTCCATGTGAATGATTGTTCAGCTCGACTGGTTATATTGTCAATTAGACCCGCTCATCACTTGAACCAAATAATGTCAACACACTTGTCTTTTTGTGTAGTTGGTTAAAAGATGACATATAAAGGAGACATTCCAGTGTTATTTAGATTTTAAACAAGAAAGTTTATTAAGTCTTACTTATGACATCATACATTTTAATTTTTTGCTTTAATCGAAATTAGCTATTAATCAAACGATTAATTAATCGTTAATTTTTCAAAAGTTAACGATTAAATTTAAATTAATCGTTAACAGCCCTAGTTATCACACTGGCGTATGATCACATAACATGTAATAAGCAATTGAATTCTTTTTAAATCCCTTATATTAACTTCGCGGCAATTTCAGATCGATCGAACGCACCGTAATTAAATTAATGCATTTTTAGTTTATCCTTATATGAGGTATGTAATTCAAATTCACGGTTTGTTATTGTTTTTTTCCCACGTGAAAGTTTGAGTTGACGCTTTGAGGCGACCCATCGACGTACCCGCGTGCTTTTGTTTACATTTTACGTGTCATGCTGAGCTCGGTCAAGTGAATCGGTAACCAGACTTTTCCCCCTCTACCACCCCCCCTCTCCCCCCAGGGTTATGAAGCAAAGTTGAGTTACGACAGATTCAGTCTGTAAATATTTTAAAATACTTTTAGTTATGTCTCATATATAGGGGATTTATAGTCAAAAACTTTGTTTTTACGGGTTTGTTTTATTTAAATCCCTTATATTAACTTCACCGCCGTCTCTGTCTTGGGCGGGTGGAAAAACAAAAGTAAAAAATGACCAACTTCCCGTGAAGCTATCGAGCTTAAATTTGGCACACGGACCCGTGTCACCTAACAATGCATCGTATCGAAATTTCAGATCGATCGAACGCATTGTAAATAAATTAATGCATTTTTAGTTTATCTATATAAAACTATATATAGAAGTCACTATTGTTACATTTTACGGGTCACTTGACATCACGCCAGCCATCGGTAATTACATCTCGTGTTTTACCCAGGTATCAGCGTGCTTTTGTTTACATTTTACATGTCACGCTGAGCTCGGTCCAGCGATCGGTGACCAGACCTTTCAACTCTCCCACCCGCCCCAGGGGTTATAAAGCAAAGGGGAGTTAAGACAGATTCAGTCTGTAAATGTTTTTCGTGTTTGAACATAATCAATACTTTTAGTTATGTCTCATATATAAGGGATTTATAGTCAAAAACTTTGTTTTTACGGATTTGTTTTTTAACCACGTTTTTTAACTGGCTTCGTTCCTGTTGCATTGTGTGTCTGTCCAAGATAATTATTCAAATCTGCCAACGTAAGATTAAACCATTTCTGATGGTCCTAGAGATCTAAAAATTTTACCACAGATAGATATTGGATGAGAATGCATTGTATCAAAATTTCAGATTGATCGAATGTACCGTTTATAAATTATTGAACTTTTATTAACTCGCTTTCGTTCCTGTGTGTTTGTCCAACAATTTTTCAAATCTGCCAACGTAAAATTAAACCACTTCTGATGGTCGTAGAGATCTCAAAATTTTACCACAGATTGATCTTGGATGACAATGCATTGTATCAAAATTTCAGATCGATCGAATGTACTGTTAATAAATTATTGAACTTTTTAGTTTATAGATATATAAGCATCTGTACCGTGTGCTTTTGTTGACATCCATGAGTTCACCCCGTGACCACATCACTGTGTTTTTAAGTCGTTGGGCTGGCGCTTAGGAGGTGTTTGGTATAAAAAAAAATAGAGTTAAAAAAAGATTTTTAAAAAACACGTTTTTGTAAGTGGACTAAAAAATAATAAAATTAATAGAGGTAAAAAAAAAGATTTTTAAAAACCACGTTTTTATAAGTGTACTAAAAAGAAGAAAATAATTGAAAACTAATAAGTTTAAGTACTTTTATACAATATGACTAAAAACGTGGGGCGGGTGTTTGGTATAACTTTTAAAGATTTAAAATGAAGAAGGCAAAAAATGTATCTATAAGTGCGAGAATGAGTGAACGGAATATTATGTAAAACCTCATAAGCGCCCGCCCCACATTTTTAGTCATATTAAATCAAAGTACTTGAACTTATTAGTTTTAAATTATTTCTTTTCTGTTAATTAAACACAATTACCATTACTTTATTCAAAGGAGTAATTAAATGCCATTAAAACTATAATCCACTATTGACATGTCATTGCATTTATAGGTACGTTTATTTACCTACAACATTCAATATTGAGTTTATTGGTTAATTTTTTCAATAACTTTCAAATGTAAGACTATTTTATTAAGTCTGTCATTCCCCAACCATCTGTCATTCCCCCTCCATCTGTCATTCCCCTGTCGTTTGTCATTCACTCTCAGTCTACAATTCCCCTTCCAACTGTCATTTTCCCTCTGTCTGTCATTTTCCCTCCATCTGTTATTTCCCTCTGTCTGTCAATTTCCCTCCGTCTGTCATTTCCCCTCCATCTGTTATTTCCCTACTGTCTGTCATTTCCCCCGTCAGTCATTTCCCCTCCGTCTGTCATTTTCCCTCCGTCTGACATTTTCCCTCCTTCTGTCATTTTCCCTCCATATGTTATATCCACACTGTCTGTCATTTGCCCTCCGTCTGTCATTTTCCCTCCGTCTGTCATTTTCACCTCTGTCTGTCATTTTCCCTCCATCTGTTATTTCCCCACTGTCAGTGTTCCTTCCTTCTTTCATTTTCCCTCCATCTGTTATTTCCCCACTGTCTGTCATTTTCCCTCCATCTGTTATTTCCACACTGTCTGTCATTTTCCTTCCTTCTTTCATTTTCCCTCCCTCTGTAATATCCCCAGTGTCTGTCATTTCCCTCCATCTGTTATTTCCCCAATGTCAGTCATTTGCCCTCCGTCTGTCATTTTCCCTCCGTCTGTCATTTTCCCTCCATCTGTTATTTTCCCACTGTCTGTCATTTCCCCTCAGTCAGTTATTTTCCCTCAATCTGTCATTTTCCCCCTATGTCATTTCCCCTCCGTCTGTTATTTCCCCACTGTCTGTCATTTGCCCTCCGTATGTCATTTGCCCTCCGTCTGTCATTTTCCTTCCGACTATCATTTTCCTTCCGTCTGTCATTTCCCCTCTGTCATTCATTTTCTCGCCGTCAGTCATTTTCCCTCTATCTTTTCCCCTCTGTCTGTCATTTTCCCCCTATGTCATTTCCCCTCCGTCTGTTATTTCTCCACTGTCTGTCATTTGCCCTCCGTATGTCATTTGCCCTCCGTCTGTCATTTTCCCTCCGACTATCATTTTCCTTCCGTCTGTCATTTCCCCTCTGTCATTCATTTTCTCGCCGTCAGTCATTTTCCCTCTGTCATTTTCCCTCTGTCTGTCATTTCCCCCTCAGTCTGTCATTTTCCCTCGTCTGTCATTTTCCCTCCATCTGTTATTTCCCCAACTCCGCCGTAGCCGGTCCCAAGCCCGGGTGAGAGAGGAGGAGGGTTGTGCGAAGGGTTAGCATCCCTTCCCGTAAAAAAAGCCTTGCTACAAAAACGTGAACAAAGAAAAAAATAGGAAACTCGGACCTTGGAGATGATGGGTCTCGTAACAGAGAACTTATGAAGCTGGGTGGCCAAAGCCAACTGGAAACCACCCGGCAGACAACCATCCTCTCCACTAGGACCACCACCAACTTAGGAACATGGAACGTAAGGACCATGTTCGAAGCTGGAAAAACTGCCCAAGTTGCTGCCGAAATGCAACGGTACAAGCTAGCCATCCTAGGGATAAGTGAATCCCGATGGACTGGCTCAGGCCAGATGAAGCTCAACACAGGAGAACTGCTATTATATTCAGGCCATGATGAAGAAAACGCAGCCCACACCCAAGGAGTAGCAATCATGCTTTCCAAAACTGCCCAGAACGCCCTTTTAGGGTGGGAAGCCCATGGTCCCCGAATAATCACCGCAAGATTTAAGACCAAAAAGCAAGAAGTCAATATGGATCTTCTTCAGGTATACGCTCCTACTAACGACAGTAAAGAAGAGGACAAAGAGGACTTCTACAACAGACTGAGAACCCTTATCCAAAAGTGTCCTAGGAGCAATGTGATTATTCTAATGGGCGACCTAAATGCAAAAATAGGCAGCAACAATAATGGATATGAAGAATGCATGGGAACAAATGGCCTCGGAGAGATGAACGATAATGGTGAAAGGCTAGCAGATCTATGTGCTGCAGATGGACTGGTCATTGGTGGAAGTCTCTTCATGCATAGAAATATCCACAAGGCAACATGGATATCACCAGATATGTCCACGGCTAACCAAATCGACCATATCTGTATCTGCAAAAAGTTTAGAAGATCTCTCCAAGATGTAAGGGTAAAAAGAGGGGCAGATGTAGCCTCAGACCATCATCTACTGATTGCCCAACTAAGGCTCAAATTGAAAAAGAATTGGACAAGTGAGGGAAGCAAGCGCCAACGTTTTAACACTACTCTTTTGAAAGGGGGACCAAAACTTAATGAGTTCAAACTTACGCTAACAAACAAATTCCAGATCTTACAAGAACTTGGCAACGAAGAAACAGTTGACCAAAACTGGAAAAGCTTCAAAGAAATACTCACGACCACCTGTGAAGAAGTGTTGGGTCCAAGGCAACAAACACATAAAGAATGGATCTCTAATGAAACCATGGAGAAAATCCAACAGAGGAAAAAGAAGAAGGCAAATCTCAACAACAGCCGCACCAGAACTGAAAAAGCTAGAGCATCAGCAGAATACGCAGAAGCCAATAAAGACGTTAAACGTAGTATAAGGTCAGATAAAAAGAACTACATAGAAGGACTAGCAACTGAAGCAGAAGAGGCAGCTTACCATGGAAACACAAGAGAACTATTCAGTACAATAAAAAAGCTATCCGGAAAGTTCAAAAATCCAGAGAGACCTGTTAAAACTAAAGATGGGAAATCCATACCTGATGAAGAGGGTCAGAAAAAAAGATGGATAGAACATTTTGAAGAACTCCTCAACCGACCAGCCCCACAATACAAACTCAACATAGAGCCAGCGGAACAAGACCTAGAAATAGACTGCAGCATACCCACAAAACAAGAGATAAACAGAGCAATTAAACAACTAAAGAAAGGCAAAGCAGCTGGTCCAGACAGAATACCAGCAGAAGCCTTGACAGCAGATATTACGACTAGCTCTGCAATGCTACACATTCTTTTCAAGAAAATATGGGAGGAAGAACAGATTCCGACGGAGTGGAAAGAAGGACATCTCATTAAGCTCCCAAAGAAAGGAGATCTTAGCTCTTGCTCCAACTATAGAGGAATAACTCTGCTATCCATACCAAGCAAAGTATTTAACAGAGTGCTGCTAAACAGAATGAGGGACGCAATAGACACCCATCTTAGAGACCAACAAGCAGGTTTTAGAAAAGATAGATCATGCACTGACCAGATTGCCACTCTGAGAATTATATTGGAACAATCCCTGGAGTGGAACTCACCACTATACATCAACTTTATTGACTATGAGAAGGCTTTCGATAGTGTTGACAGGCCAACCCTGTGGAAGTTACTAAGACACTACGGGATACCACAAAAACTGACTGACATAATTAAGGCTTCCTACGAAGGACTTACATGTAGAATTGTCCATGGCCAACAAGCAACAGCAGCTTTTGAGGTACAGACCGGAGTCAGACAGGGGTGTCTGCTTTCACCATTCTTATTTCTGCTAACCATCGACTGGATAATGAAAATGTCTACAGAGCAGAAGAGAAATGGTATCCAGTGGACACTATGGAAACAACTTGATGACCTGGACTTTGCGGACGACCTGGCCTTATTATCACACTCACAGCAACAGATGCAGGAGAAAACCAACAATGTAGCACAATTCTCTGCTTGCCTTGGCCTGAACATCCATAAGGGAAAAAGCAAAGTCCTTAAAATAAACACATCAAGCAACACTCCAATAACACTGGAAGGAACAAATCTGGAAGAGGTGGATAGCTTCACATACCTTGGAAGCATCATCGACACACAAGGAGGGACAGACGCAGATGTAAGAGTGAGAATTGGCAAAGCAAGATCATCATTTAAACAGCTAAAAAAAGTTTGGAACTGCAACAACTTGACTCTTCATACCAAGGTCAGGATATTCAACACCACAGTAAAGCCTGTCCTACTGTATGGAGCAGAAACATGGCGAATAACAGCAGCCATTTCTAAAAAGCTTCAAGCCTTTATAAATACATGTCTCCGAGCAATTCTCCGAATCCGCTGGCCAAATGTCATCACCAATGAGGACCTCTGGCAACGCACACAACAAGAGCCAGTGGAAGAGCTAATACGCCAGCGCAAATGGAGATGGATTGGCCACACTCTCAGAAAGCCTACATCCAGCATTGTGAGACAAGCCCTCACATGGAACCCCCAAGGCAAAAGGAAAAGAGGTCGTCCCAAAATGACCTGGAGAAGAGAACTGGAGGCAGACACAAAAATGAGCGGGCACAGCTGGGGGCAGATTGAGAGACTGGCGCAGGACCGGGATGCCTGGAGAGACTTTGTTCGCGGCCTATGCCCCAGATGGGACGAAGGGCAATGATGATGATGATGATGTTATTTCCCCACTGTCTGTTATTTCCCACCGTCAGTCATTTTCCCTCAATCTGTCATTTTCCCCGTATGTCATTTTCCCTCCGCCTATCATTTCCCCTCCGTCTGTCCTTTTCCCTCCATCTGTTATTTCCCCACTGTCTGTCATTTGCCATCCGTCTGTCATTTTCCCTCCGTCTGTCATTTTCCCTCCATCTGTTATTCCCCACTGTCTGTCATTTGCCCTCAGTCTGTCATTGGCCATCCGTCTGTCATTTTCCCTCCGACTGTCATTTTCCTTCCGTCTGTCATTTCCCCTCTGTCTGTCATTTTCCCTCCCTCAGTCATTTTCCCTTTGTCTGTCATTTTCCCTCTGTCAGTCATTTTCCCTCTGTCTGTCATTTTCCCCTCTGTCTGTCATTTTCCCTCTGTCTGTCATTTTCCCTCTGTCTGTCATTTTCCCTCCGTCTGTCCTTTTCACTCCATCTGTCATTTTCTCTCCATCAGTCATTCCCCATGTAATCTCCCCCCCAGTACAACACAACTTTCTTTTCAACATGCAGTCCTACCTGATGGCCCCACCTGATGGTTCCACCTGATGGCCCCACCTGATGGCCCCACTTGATGGTCCCACATAGTCGTGACAAACTTTATGCTAATCAGCCCTTCCCCCCCCCCAAATGACCCCCGTCACGGTAGACCAGGCAGGACTCATGCATTATTCCTACCTTACCTGGACCAGTCAGCGACATCAAAGTCCTGCAGGAGTTGGGAGGGGTGGGGGCGCAGGTACAAGAACAACATTGTCAGGGACCAGGTAGTTCGAATAACTCACTAGCTGGCTTATAGCTACAGCCATGGATTTCATCTAGAACTGGTAACTCCCATTTAATGAACTAGTAATGATAACTGGAGGCAGAGAAAGGATGATAACTGGAGGCAGAGAAATGTTGATAACTGGAGGCAGAGAAATGTTTATAACTGGAGGCAGAGAAATGATGATAACTGGAGGCAGAAAAATGATGATAACTGGAGGCAGAGAAATGATGATAATTGGAGGCAGAGAAATGATGATAACTGGAGGCAGAAAAATGATGATAACTGGAGGCAGAGAAATGATGATAATTGGAGGCAGAGAAATGATGATAACTGGAGGCACAGAAATGATGATAACTGGAGGCAGAGAAATGATGATAACTGGAGGCAGAGAAATGATGATAACAGGAGGCAGAGAAATGATGATAACTGGAAGCAGAGAAAGGTTGATAACTGGAGGCAGAAAAATGATGATAACTGGAGACAGAGAAATGATGATAACTGGAGGCAGAGAAATTATGATAATTGGAGGCAGAGAAATGATGATAACTGGAGGCACAGAAATGATGATAACTGGAGGCAGAGAAATGATGATAACTGGAGGCAGAGAAATGATGATAACTGGAGGCAAAGAAAGGATGATAACTGGAGGCAGAGAAATGATGATAACTGGAGGCAGAGAAATGATGATAATGGGAGGCAGAGAAATGATGATAACTGGAGGCAGAGAAAGGGTGATAACTGAGGCACAGAAATGATGATATTTGGAGGCAGAGAAATGATTATAACTGGAGGCAGAGAAATGATGATAACTGGAGGCAGAAAAATGATGATAACTGGAGGCAGAGAAATGATGATAATTGGAGGCAGAGAAATGATGATAACTGGAGGCAGAAAAATGATGATAACTGGAGGCAGAGAAATGATGATAATTGGAGGCAGAGAAATGATGATAACTGTAGGCACAGAAATGATGATAACTGGAGGCAGAGAAATTATGATAACTGGAGGCAGAGAAATGATGATAACAGGAGGCAGAGAAATGATGATAACTGTAGGCAGAGAAATGATGATAACTGGAGGCAGATAAATGATGATAACTGGAGGCAGAGAAAGGTTGATAACTGGAGGCAGAAAAATGATGATAACTGGAGGCAGAGAAATGATGATAACTGGAGGCAAAGAAAGGATGATAACTGGAGGCAGAGAAATGATGATAACTGGAGGCAGAGAAATGATGATAATGGGAGGCAGAGAAATGATGATAACTGGAGGCAGAGAAAGGGTGATAACTGAGGCACAGAAATGATGATAATTGGAGGCAGAGAAATGATTATAACTGGAGGCAGAGAAATGATGATAATTGGAGGCAGAAAAATGATGATAACTGGAGGCAGAGAAATGATGATAATTGGAGGCAGAGAAATGATGATAACTGGAGGCAGAAAAATGATGATAACTGGAGGCAGAGAAATGATGATAATTGGAGGCAGAGAAATGATGATAACTGTAGGCACAGAAATGATGATAACTGGAGGCAGAGAAATGATGATAACTGGAGGCAGAGAAATGATGATAACAGGAGGCAGAGAAATGATGATAACTGGAGGCAGAGAAAGGTTGATAACTGGAGGCAGAAAAATGATGATAACTGGAGACAGAGAAATGATGATAACTGGAGGCAGAGAAATTATGATAATTGGAGGCAGAGAAATGATGATAACTGGAGGCACAGAAATGATGATAAGTGGAGGCAGAGAAATGATGATAACTGTAGGCAGAGAAATGATGATAACTGGAGGCAGATAAATGATGATAACTGGAGGCAGAGAAAGGTTGATAACTGGAGGCAGAAAAATGATGATAACTGGAGGCAGAGAAATGATGATAACTGGAGGCAGAAAAATGATGATAACTGGAGGCAGAGAAATGATGATAACTGGAGGCAGAGAAATGATGATAATGGGAGGCAGAGAAAAGATGATAACTGGAGGCAGAGAAAGGATGATAACTGAGGCACAGAAATGATGATAATTGGAGGCAGAGAAATTATGATAATTGGAGGCAGAGAAAGGATGATAACTGGAGGCAGAGAAATGATGATAATTGGAGGCAGAGAAAGGATGATAACTGGAGGCAGAGAAATGATGATAACTGGAGGCAAAGAAAGGATGATAACTGGAGGCAGAGAAATGATGATAACTGGAGGCAAAGAAAGGATGATAACTGGAGGCAGAGAAATGATGATATTTGGAGGCAGAGATGCTGAATCTTACTGTAACTTAGAGAAATGTTTACATCCGCTAAGAAAATATTTGGCAAGCCGCGGGCTCGCCTGGTGTTGAATTGTTGAAACGTCATCATTGATTAGAAATAAAACACAATGATTCTCATCTTTTACATCACTGACCCACTTGTGATCCTAAAGCAGCAGGCTTCGGGTTAAAGTAATTGTCCGATAAACCCTCCCGGGATAAATAAGAATTTCATTTATTATTATAGATTTTAAAAACATCTAAAATAAATGTATATAGTATTTTAAAATATGACAAAAGCACTAAACTATGTAATAACATAATATAATAAACATTCGATTGAGCAATGTAAGATGCGGGCATATATTGATGTAAAGCAGATCAACATTTCAAAAATGGTGTAAACATTAGATGTTAATATTTTATTTATTCCCTACTGGGTGTGCTGGTTTCCAATTGTATATCACGTGACGGAAGGTAAACACAAGAAAGTTCAGGAATGCCTGCAGGCACATTAGTCACATGGTATGTGATGCAGTACTTATATCAATTGGGGCCTATTGTTCTCTTATATTAAGTAGAAACTCTATCTCGTCCTGCAAAAAAACACACAGAAACAGACACACAGTTGCTACAAACTTGTTAGTTCATTATGTTAGAGTTAGAAGTATCTTCAAGTCCTATTTAAATATAACATTTTTTTTAAATTAAATTTTTTAGGACAAATCCAAATAAGTAAAACAAATGGAAGACTAAAAACAATTTTGAGGCTAAGAAATAAAGACAATCTATGTGAACAATCTATGTGAACAATCTATGTGAACAATCTATGTGAACAATCTATGTGAACAATCTATGTCAACAATCTATGTGAACAATCTATGTCAACAATATATGTCAACAATCTATGTCAACAATCTATGTCAACAATCTATGTGAACAATCTATGTCAACAATCTATGTCAACAATCTATGTGAACAATCTATGTCAACAATCTATGTCAACAATCTATGTCAACAATCTATGTCAACAATCTATGTCAACAATGTATATCAACAATCTATGTCAACAATCTATGTCAACAATCTATGTCAACAATCTATGTCAACAAACTATGTGAACAATCTATGTGAACAATCTATGTGAACAATCTATGTCAGCAATCTATGTCAACAATCTATGTCAACAATTTATGTCAACAATCTATGTGAACAATCTATGTGAACAATCTATGTCAACAATCTACGTCAACAATCTACGTCAACAATCCTTTAGTTGTTTTAATGAACCCTGCATCACACCATGACACCATTACACCATGACACCTTTAGCCCCAGGGAAAGTTTATAGCAATACATTTTTTATGGCATTTTAATGGCTGTTACAAGTGGACCGTGAAATCTTTCGATTCACGAATGTATTTGTCTAATTTTTTTTTAAAAGAAAAAACCTATTCAGAAACAAAAGTGGCTCGCGGCCTGTTTAGGGTTTTCTCTGTGAAAGATGAGCGTTAATGGCGAGGGCGCTGGTAGACGAGGTCCATAAACAGGTTGTTGACAATAGTTGGACACCCATGTCCACTGAGGGGTGGGGGGGGTAGCACGGAGAAGTTAATTCTTTCATAGATAATGATTCGCTCCATTGAACTCCGGTTGGTGTTAAGAGAAGGAGGGAGGATGGGGGTGACAAGTTCTATCACAGATATGGATTCGCTCCATTGAACTCCGGTTGGTGTTAAGAGAAGGAGGGAGGATGGGGGTGACAAGTTCTATCACAGATATGGATTCGCTCCATTGAACTCCGGTTGGTGTTAAGAGAAGGAGGGAGAATGGGGGGGTGACAATTTCTATCACAGATATGGATTCGCTCCATTGAACTCCGGTTGGTGTTAAGAGAAGGAGGGAGAATGGGGGGTGACAATTTCTATCACAGATATGGATTCGCTCCATTGAACTCCGGTTGGTGTTAAGAGAAGGAGGGAGAATGGGGGGGTGACAATTTCTATCACAGATATGGATTCGCTCCATTGAACTCCGGTTGGTGTTAAGAGAAGGAGGGAGAATGGGGGGTGACAATTTCTATCACAGATATGGATTCGCTCCATTGAACTTCTCTGGGGGTTGTATGTACAGTAAACAAATATCAGACAAGTATCTCCCAAACTGGCCAGCCGTTCTCAAGTCTTGTTCTCTGGTGTGCGCCCAAACAAAGCTCCTCACCATTAAGTGTCTATTTCCAACGGTTCTCACAAGTGGTTCTACAGTCTCCAAGAGTGGTCCTATAGAGTTGTTACAAAGCGACGTACAGTGATGTATGCAATTTCATACAGATAACGTGTTGCGAAAATTCAATCGTTAACAGAAACTTTTCTGGACTTTTTGGGAACTAGCAATAAAGTCTGCAAGCTTGAAACTAGGTATCAAAAATTGATTATTTTCAGATAAGACAAGAATGTAAAACATTGAGAGACAATCGTATTTTGAAAGTCCATTGACCTTCGGTGTACTTCATACAGTACTTCATACCGTACTTCATACCGTACTTCATACCGTACTTCATACAGTACTTCATACAGTACTTCATACCGTACTTCATACCGTACTTCATACCTTACATCATACCGTACTTCATACCGTACTTCATACAGTACTTCATACCGTACTTCATACCGTACTTCATACCGTACTTCATACCGTACTTCATACCGTACTTCATACCGTACTTCATACCGTACTTCATACCGTACTTCATACAGTACTTCATACAGTACTTCATACAGTACTTCATACCGTGCTTCATACAGTACTTCATACCGTACTTCATACCGTACTTCATACAGTACTTCATACAGTACTTCATACAGTACTTCGTACAGTACTTCATACCGTACTTCATACCGTACTTCATACCGTACTTCATACAGTACTTCATACCGTACTTCATACAGTACTTCATACAGTACTTCATACAGTACTTCATACAGTACTTCATACCGTACTTCATACAGTACTTCATACAGTACTTCATACCGTACTTCATACCGTACTTCATACCGTACTTCATACCGTACTTCATACCGTACTTCATACAGTACTTCATACAGTACTTCATACCGTGCTTCATACAGTACTTCATACCTTACATCATACCGTACTTCATACCGTACTTCATACAGTACTTCATACCTTACATCATACCGTACTTCATACCGTACTTCATACAGTACTTCATACCGTACTTCATACCGTACTTCATACCGTACTTCATACCGTACTTCATACCGTACTTCATACCGTACTTCATACCGTACTTCATACAGTACTTCATACAGTACTTCATACAGTACTTCATACCGTGCTTCATACAGTACTTCATACCGTACTTCATACCGTACTTCATACAGTACTTCATACAGTACTTCATACAGTACTTCGTACAGTACTTCATACCGTACTTCATACAGTACTTCATACCGTACTTCATACAGTACTTCATACCGTACTTCATACAGTACTTCATACAGTACTTCATACAGTACTTCATACAGTACTTCATACCGTACTTCATACCGTACTTCATACCGTACTTCATACCGTACTTCATACAGTATTTCATACCGTACGTACTTGCATACTTACCGAGCTGTACTTCGTAGAACGAAAAAAAACGTATATAATTTTTCTTTTGTATAGCGTAATCCCCACAAACGCACAACACAAGATCGTTATTTAATGTAATTAGAATGGGTCCGGGTAATTGAACGAGAGAAAGAAAGAAAGAAAGAAAGAAAGAAAGAAAGAAAGAAAGAAAGAAAGAAAGAAAGAAAGAAAGAAAGAAAGAAAGAAAGAAAGAAAGAAATATAGAAAGAAAGAAAAAAAGACAAAAAGAAAGAAACATTTCTCATATTTTGACACCGAAACATATTTTTATATTTAGTTTCAAGATATGAAACTTTGACATCTTTGCTAAAATTATGCATTGTAATTCAGGACACAGAGCATGTCTCTAATGATATGTAAATTCATTCACATGAACCATTGTTCGCGTAGACATGTGTTGATGTTGTTACTTGTTTGTTAGGTGGCTAATGTTTCAATAACTCGTCATGACATTTATATTATATGAATGACCCCCTTTCCAGTCCATGACGGACTATGGGGCAAGTGATGTAGCGTTCACAAGTTTTAGAAGAATTTGTTAATTTTCAGAGTATTTCATCGTAAACAGAATTCAATAAACATTTTAGACTATCATTAACATTGCATACCATTATCATTGGTAGGGTTGAAACAATTTACATCTATTTAACATATTCCAATTGTAAACATCAGAGGTGACAAGACGACCAATGACTCTTTTATCACTCCTTATTTCTCCTTTGTCTTATTCTGTATTGTGTATTTTGTTTCGTATTCTAGCAAGTTCTCGGAACAATGGTTACAACATATCAGTTATTTTGGGGCGCCAAAGGTAAAAACATATCGGTTATTTTGGGATGCCAATGGTAACAACATATCGGTTATTTTGGGGCGCCACTTTGATGGAACAAGTGATAGAAAGCGCCACCACCCACCCCCCCCCTAGTTACGTGTTACAGACTTTTACGTGTTACATAGTTTTACGAAATACGTTACAGATATTTACTCAGATTTTAAATTGAATACATAGAGAAACTCTCTAAACTAAATGTTTTTTGTACACCCATCCGTACTTCTCACCCTCACGTCCCCCGTTAGTGCAGTAGTACTTATCCCACGTGACTGGCACATAGCTCTTCGATTCCTAGTCAAAGTGACAAGGTTGCCAGGGGTTGACAAATCCAAATGGACAACCCGTCATCTTCCTACCACCTAATGACTAAAATTTCTTTCGCCCTTGTAACCCCCACATAAAAGCTTTCAAAAGACCATCCCCCACCCCTTTCCACGATTCTATGTATCATAGCCCCCCCCCTTTCCACTCCTAACCTAACCCCTCAACCAATCCTTCTGCCCAAATTTGTCTACAGGACTGAACTGTAGGAGAAGTACAAAGTATTCATGCGTCGTGGGGAAACAAATTATCGAGTAGAATTTTGGTCGTAGATTGGTAGCTACATCCGGTTGATTGGTAGCTACATCCGGTTGATTAGCTACATAGAAACTCTAAAAGGGGCGTGGGTGTGGGGGGGGGTAATCTTTAAAAACAGAAGTTCCATGTATATTTCATGACAAATTATTGCTTCAAGTTCAATTTCTACATAAATATAACAACTAGCTAAAGGAATCTTGATCGTATGTTATCTAGGGTCCAGTCAGACAAAACTGTAATTGTTATCTAGGGTCCAGTCAGACAACACTGTTATTGTTATCTAGGGTCCAGTCAGACAACACTGTTATTGTTATCTAGGGTCCAGTCAGACAAAACTGTTATTGTTATCTAGGGTCCAGTCAGACAACACTGTTATTGTTATCTAGGGTCCAGTCAGTCAAAACTGTTATTGTTATCTAGGGTCCAGTCAGACAACACTGTTATTGTTATCTAGAGTCCAGTCAGACAACACTGTTATCGTTATCTAGGGTCCAGTCAGACAACACAGTTATTGTTATCTAGGGTCCAGTCAGACAACACTGTTATTGTTATCTAGGGTCCAGTCAGACAACACTGTTATTGTTATCTAGGGTCCAGTCAGACAACACTGTTATTGTTATCTAGGGTCCAGTCAGACAACACTGTTATTGTTATCTAGGGTCCAGTCAGACAACACTGTTATGTTATCTAGGGTCCAGTCAGACAAAACTGTTAATATCGATACGAGTTGTATCTATGACTACATGTATCGTAGAAATAGAGGATCGATACTTTATTATGTCAAATATTTTGGTTTGCTTGAAGACGTCTCAATTAAAGTGTGTGTACTTCAATCTAAACTTGTATTTCAGTGTGGCTATGAGCAGAGCAACGGAGCCATGCAGCGCACTGTCAATGAACTTTAATTGCTTTCTACTATATCTTTAACACTGTCAATGCTAGAATAGCATGCTTGTTGCGCTCCGATCGTCAAAAACTCAATCAAATAAAAAGAAAAAATAAAAACAGTTTTCAAACTATTAAAAAATTTTTCGGAAAACTGTTCCACAATTTTGGTGCCGCCGATTCAAAGAAGTAAACGTCAATAGCCTTCCTCCTGTGTCCATCCACTCCGAGACTTCCTCCTCTGTCCATCTACTCTGGGAATTCCTCCTGTGTCCATTCACTCCATGACTTCCTCCTGTGTCCATCGACTCCGGGAATTCCTCCTGTGTCCATCCACTCCGGGACTTCCTCCTGTTTCCATCCACTCCGGGACTTCCTCCTGTGTCCATCCACTCCGTGACTTCCTCCTGTGTCCATCCACTCCGGGACTTTCTCCTGTGTCCATCCACTCCGTGACTTCCTCCTGTGTCCATCCAATCCGTGACTTCCTCCTGTGTTCATCCACTCCGGGACTTTCTCCTGTGTCTATCTACTCCGCGAACTAACATGTTTTTTTTTGTTCGTGTCCTTATTTTAATTTCTTCATTCGGGCGTTCACATAGCATCTCCTGAAATAACATTAACTTTCTGACCAATCAATTCCACACTTGACTGAGTTTTGCTCTATCATAAAAAGCATGTCCCTTCATATGCTCCATGAACGGTTTGCGTTTTAATGCGTATTTATTATTAAAAAATAGTAGACCACTTTTTGGTTAGATGATTTTTGAGAGCTGGAAATGTGTTTAATGATCTGTGTTCAAATGTGTTTAATGTTCTGTGTTCAAATGTGTTTAATGTTCTGTGTTCAAATGTGTTTAATGTTCTGTGTTCAAATGTGTTTAATGTTCTGTGTTCAAATGTGTTTAATGTTCTGTGTTCAAATGTGTTTAATGTTCTGTGTTCAAATGTGTTTAATGTTCTGTGTTCAAATGTGTTTAATGTTCTGTGTTCAGCTCTGGTCTCACAGATAAGATTTCTTGTAGATTTCTCATGTATGTTGTGAAAATGCAAAATGTTTTTTTTAAAAATAAATTTCCCAATATTTGAAGCATTCAAACAATTCATTGTAATAATATTCGCACCAAAAAGTTTTCCAATTGAAAAATCGTTTTTGATTTTTTATAAACCCGTCCTCCGTATTGTTCCGACATCAGATGTTGATGATAAAACAGACGACATGGATGAGTGTTATTCAAACAGACGACATGGATGAGTGTTATTCAAACAGACGACATGGATGAGTGTTATTCAAACAGACGACATGGATGAGTGTTATTCAAACAGACGACATGGATGAGTGTTATTCAAACAGACGACATGGATGAGTGTTATTCAAACAGACGACATGGATGAGTGTTATTCAAACAGACGACATGGATGAGTGTTATTCAAACAGACGACATGGATGAGTGTTATTCAAACAGACGACATGGATGAGTGTTATTCAAACAGACGACATGAGATGAGTTTTTTTTAATCATAAACATGTGAAGCCATCCCCAATATGTAAAAAACAAATAAGTAAAATATTTACGTAGAGGAGCAAACTAATCCATAAATGTCTTTGTCAAGTAGTTAGGCCTTACCCCTCCCCCACTCCCTGAAAACGGGCATAAACAGCACCCCACTGTGGAGTTTGGTAAGTTAATCCCTTGCCTAAGGCGCCCATACAATCGGCCGCGGGGAAAACAGCGACGTAGAAAGAACTGAACAATTGTCCCACAATAGAAGGCAAGTCGGCATTTTGATTGGTTGAATAGCTCAAACATGGCGGAGTAGCGTATGAATGGGGCCAACCACGTGACTAACTAAGGAAGTGCTCGTTTTGAGATGTTTCCCTTTAGTCGCCATCGCCACTCGTTATAGTACAACTGATGCCATGAGATGTTTCCCTGTCGCCACTCGCCACTCGTTATAGTACAACTGATGCTCCATGTTGCCACGACTCGTGTCACGTGACATACTACGTCACCGTGTTTACCTCTATCAACCAGCGGTAAAATGAGTTGGCTTTCAATAATTGAATGATTTCAGATTGTTTAACTGGTTGTTTGTCAATCATTGCTGTTATATAGTAGGATGTTTGTCAATCATTGCTGTTATATAGTAGGATTTTGTCAATCATTGCTGTTATATAGTAGGATGTTAGTGTATCATTGCTGTTATATAGTAGGATGTTTGTCAATCATTGCTGTTATATAGTAGGATGTTTGTCACTCATTGCTGTTATATAGTAGGATGTTTGTCAATAATTGCTGTTATATAGTAGGATGTTTGTCACTCATTACTGTTATATAGTAGGATGTTTGTCAATCATTGCTGTTATATAGTAGGATGTTTGTCAATCATTGCTGTTATATAGTAGGATGTTTGTCAATCATTGCTGTTATATAGTAGGATGTTTGTCAATCATTGCTGTTATATAGTAGGATGTTTGTCAATCATTGCTGTTATATAGTAGGATGTCTAAATATCATTTTAATGTGCTCCGGTTTGTAAAGCCTCCCTCCCAGCCTCACTCCCTCCCTCACTCCCTCCCTCGCTCCCTCACTCCCTCCCATCCTTCTATTGAGATGATTATTGCACCTCCCTCCCACCTCCTCCTAAAACTATTGCACCCCATCTCTAACAATTTTAGCCCATTTTCATCAGATTTAAAACTTCTTCTAAATGTCAAATTCACTAACAAATAAATCCAGCAACATACATTCTTTTACTCAAAAGTTACTATAACAATAATTATAATAACCATGATAATAACAATAATTATTATTTGATAATTGTTACAGTTACAGCGCAGTAGCCCAGCAAGCAACTGGGCTCACAGCACGTTACATAAAAATAGTAACACGCATATAATAATACATGCATACAATGTCAAACATTCATATCCTTACTACAACATAATGACATCACGGCAGGGGCGGAGTAAGACTGCACGGGCCCCTGTCGACAACCAAAACTGGGGCCTGATCCAGCCAGCGTCCATTTAAATAAAATGATTGTTAGCAGCTAATATACAACTTTAACTTTAAGGCAGGCACAAACAAAAAATTAAAAAGAAGTCACTTTAATTAATATAAATTACATGAGTTCAAAATTCATTAAACTATTGATTATTATTTATGTCAACCTAGAACTTTCGTTTGCGAACTTTTCTCATGGTGACGTTATATATCAAGTCAATAAAGCTAAGTGAGCTTACAAGTTCCTTTTGAATGCTCATTTGTTATTAGACAGATCAGACTCAGTCTTTGTTGTCCCATGCAACTTCTAAATTCATTTTCAAAAATTATTTTCAACTTTGAAAATGGTCGCTCTCCGGTGCAGTTTGATGTCATCACTGAGAGATAGATGGTCATCACTGAGAGATAGATGGTCATCACTGAGAGATAGATGGTCATCACTGAGAGATAGATGGTCATCACTGAGAGATAGATGGTCATCACTGAGAGATAGATGGTCATCACTGAGAGATAGATGGTCATCACTGAGAGATAGATGCGAAGTGCGATGCGTAAAATTTAGCTAATTCAAAAACAGCTAAAGTTTTAGCTCTTTGCATGTCTTTTGAATTTCGCATCGTTTTACTTCCTGTTCCTGACCCTAAGCCTGGGGCTGAACAACTACTTTTTGAATAGTTCTGAAAATTGGACTAATTCTGAAGTCTTCGAAATAACTTGAATATTCTTTCATTAACTTGGCTGCTTCCCCTCGGATGGCGGCATTGCTGAGCTCAGTTAGGTTTGTAAGAAAACCAACTTTCTCATGGATGTCTTTATATGTGTCTAACCGATGTTGTAACGCTGAAGAAATCTGTAAATGATTACCAGAAATACCCCAACCTTGATTTTTTTTTCTCTGGGAAAATACAGTTTCGGCTGAAGGCTCTTCATTAAAATTACATTTTGTCTTTTTTGATCGTATTGAAGATTGTTTATACTCATCGCCACTGATTTATACGTTTTCTTCTTCATAGGAATCAAATTCAGAAAGCCGACTTTTAAGAAACTCAAGGAGAGATTTCAACAAATTCATGGCTGAATTCAAAGATAGTCCACGCTCTTGAAGGGATACATTCGTTTTCTGAAATATTTATAAAATTTTGTCCCAAATTTGAAGTAAACTAGACTACCAGTTGTTCAAGTTCCCTTAGAAATCCTTCTGCGTCAAGTCGACTGTCATTAGGCTGATTTTCGCCAGTTGCCAATTCTTCCAGTACTGCAATATTCTCATGGTTTGATTTATTAACAAACCTTAAAGCATCATGTCGAGCTGACCATCTTGTGTCAGACAAGGCTTTGTTAACAGGTTTCCCTTTCAGGTGTTTTTGAAGTACCTGCCAACAATGAGTAGATGCAACAAGACAGGTAGAAAGATTTTGCAAAAGAAAACAAAATGTGGCTGCAGCAGGACAACCTTCTTCTGCACTTTTCCCAACCAAATTAAGTGAATGAGCTGTGCATGACACTCAATGAGCACGACTGCACTTCTCAAGAAGGATAGCCTGGACTCCGTTATACTTCCCACTCATATTTTCAGCATTGTCGTCTGTCTGTCCACGCTTACTATCCTTATAACAAAAAATTTTTTGACTGTCAAAGTTTCGTATTTGCAATTTTTGCAACAAGTTAAAATCTAAGTTTTTCCTTAGCTATGTTTTCTCATTCGTGCATCATAGTTTTTAGATATTACATACGATGACAATTTCTGGTATTTAACACTCTTCGACATTTTCTCGTGATAAATAGATGAGATTTCATTACTTTATTGATGATATTTTCAGGGATTCATGAAAACATTTCCCCACCTTTATTATATAATATAATAAGTTTGGGGGCCCTTAAATCAGTGGGGGCCCCTGGCTTTAACCCATTCAGCCCCACCATTTTAATCCGCCATAGCATTATGGTGCACATAAGTTACGTATATCATTTTCAATTGTATGTACATTTTTCATGAAGAAATTATATTAACATTACCCATTACTGTAAAAACGTATTGGCTTATTGAACATTATTTGGCTTAGTAAATTTAAAGAACATTTGGCAAATTTGTTTATTTATAACATGTTACTCCATACTTGAAATTGTTCATTGATACATAACAAACTGTCTCATGCAATGTTACTCAATATTGCGGAGGACCTGGGTTGAAATATTTGAGAGGTGAGCTGACGGTTGGCCGTGCTCTCAGAACAATGGCCGAAACGAAAAGATTCGGCCTCCCCCCCCCAGCCCCGGAGGTAGGAGTAGTAAGGTGGTATAGAACAAAGACAGCATTGTTACAAAAAGGAAGAGAATTTGTTTAGTGCCATTGGACGGAACTATAGGATTGGAGAAACATTAGGAACTACGGGGGAAACATTAGTAGCTAATCATTGGACATGGGTAAGGGAATGAAAGACTGAAAATTGTATTGCTCATACCAAGGGTGCAGTCGCGAATGTCATCCATATACCTTTGGCCAGCGATATAAAGCGAGGACGGTAGGACAGACCAGAAGAGAGTCACTCACCCAGGGTTAAGAGGACGGACGACTAGAGACCCACCACAGGGGAAATGCCAGGCAGTGAGAGAGAGAGAGTCGTAGAGAAAGAGTGTAGTAACCAGAAGTGATGACAAATAAAGAGAAGAATTTATAGAATTAAAGAGCCTTTGTTTTAAGTATGCGAGATGTATAGTCAAATAATACGAAGGAGCTTTACACTATTTGAAAAAAACTGTCTTATTCAGAGGCGTCACTAGGGTTGGTGTCACCCGGGGCGGTAGCTCATGGTGTCACCCCCCTCACGACTTACCCCATACACCTCCTTTGAGTCTCCCAGTTCCAAAGAACGGGAACATACACAATTTTACATTTTGGTGTCATGCCTTGTGATGGTGTCACCGGTGCGGTCCGCACCCCTAGCACACCCCTAGTGACGCCACTGCTTATATTAAATTATATAAACCTTACCTTTAATAAATATAAATAAAACGAAAATATTAACTTAAAGACATTTAATACATAATTTTCCCGTTTAAAAAAAAAGGAAACCGATCTTTTGATTTTTTGGAGAAAGATCTTATCCCCCCCCCCGACTGTGGTGTAGGGAGTAGTAAGCTCGTCTCACCATGGTGTCGGTATGTCAAAGCCCAGTTGGCTTTATTTCATTTAAAACAAAAGACACCACCTTTTCATGTCTGGCCATTTCAATTCTCACTCCCGTGCGGCTGTTTCTTGTCTTTTTTTTTCTAATTTGTTTTATTGTAGTTTTCTGGGACTGTTTTATTATGGCATGTTAACTGATTTTTTTTAAATTAAAAAATGTTCGCGTTAAACGTATTCTGTTGTATTTCATAATATTTTTTTTCTCGGTGAAAAACGTATACACTAGCAAGCTTATCTTATCTTATCTTATCTATACAGACGCTCCTTCTATGCAGAAGATAGTTGCGTCCACAGACCATGACAGATGATCTGTTGGCAAGTGATGCAGCATTCACAGGCCACGGCTTTGTGGGTTCCACGCATTACCCAGCCGCCTAACTACATGTAGTGTTAGGTACCCATTCGGAGCGGGGTGACTCAGGGACGCCCTAGGCCCCGGGAACAAACCTTTGCCTTCACACGGATTCGAACCCATGACCATCGGTACGACAGCCAAGTGCGCTGCCACTCGACCACCGCGTCCCCTAATGATTCCAAGGGAATGTATTTGATAGTTGGGCTAACAGTTGCCGTTCTTGATCTAACGTTCACCATGAACACCCGTCTCGTATTCTGTTATACGGGGAAATGGGGGGGGGGCAGAGGATTAAAAACCCAGTAACCTCGTTTTGAGGCTGTTAAAAGTGCAATTATAGGATTAAGATTTGAAGACAGTTGAGAGACGTAGGCCATGTAAAACCCCATAAGCCTTGCCACGCCCCTGATGATACTCTAATCCCAATGTTTGGATCAGTGTTGCACCTCAGCTTCAGAGGCGGATGTGGGGGGGGGGTGTAAAGACTTTTGCGTCATTCATGGCTAGTGGTGATCTGAACATGTCTACAGTTATGGCCAAAGTTAATGGCTACAATTATTGGCTACAGTTAATGGCTACAGTTTATGGCTACAGTTAATGGCTACAGCTAATGGCTACAGTTAATGGCTTACTACATATACTATTACACAAATTTAGGACTGTGATAAAACTTACAAATAGTTTCAAAGGCGTCACATGTGTTATCGTCACCCCTTACCCCCCTAGACCTCCTCCGAGTCTGATTGTGCCAAATAACAGGAGCATACACAATTTTCCACGTTGGTGTCACCCCTTGTGATAGTGTCACCCGGTGTGGTACGCACTCCCTAGTGACGCCCCTGAGTAGTTTGAAACAACTTGTGTAACTACGCACTCTCTAGTGACGCCCCTGAGTAGTTTGAAACAACTTGTGTAACTACGCACTCCCTAGTGATTCGACGAAGACCACTGTATTCATCCGAGGGTTGCTGGGACTGGCTTTGTTTGTGCGTGCGCAGATGGCTGATGAGGCCGATCCTTGCACGGAAGGTTCGGGAACAGAAGGGACAAGGGACGAGTGGGACATCTCCAGGAGGGTTGACAGCACGGGCCTTTCGGGCTTGCCTCTTCTTTTCTGCGGAGGTGATCAGGTTTGCCTCGCATGTCTTGGCATCTTCGTGGATGGAAGAACGCCAGGTGGAACGGTCCATTGCAGCAATTTCCCGCATGTCTGGGTTGATGGCAAACGCTTTCAGTGAGGCTTTCAGTGTGTCTTTGAAGCGTTTCTTTTGCCCACCGTGGGACCGCTGGCCATGCTGGAGCTCGCCATAGAAGAGTCTCTTTGGCAGTCTCTCGTCTGGCATTCGGACCACGTGCCTTGCCCAACGAAGCTGGGACAGCATCAGGAGTGTGAATATGCTGGGGAGACCTGCCTTGGTCAGTATCACTGTGTCTGGTATTTTATCCTGCCACTTTATGCCGAGGATCTTCCTGAGGCTTGTTGAATGAAAGTGGTTAAGCTTCCTAGCATGGCGCTGATACACAGTCCATGTTTCACACGCATATAGCAGTGTGGGGAGCACCACCGCCCTGTACACTTTCAGCTTGGTCTGGATGGTAATGCCTCTTCTGTTCCAGACATTTGGGTACAACCTGCCAAAAGTGGAGCTGGCTCTGGCAATTCTGACTTTTACTTCGTAATCGATGGTGACATTTTGCGAAAGTGTGCTGCCTAGGTATGTGAACCGGTGCACTGTGTTGAGTCTCTGGCCGTTGACAGTGATGCTGGGCTCAACGTAGGGCCTTCCAGGCGCAGGCTGATGGAGGACTTCAGTCTTCTTGGTGTTGATCGTCAGACCAAAGCACTGAACCCTAACTACTACCAAAATCAACAACGCACATCTACAACCCATTTGTACAACCCATTTGTACAACCCACTTCTACACTCCACCCGTAAGCAATCTCACAGCTCAACCCTAAAACATTCCAACCAAAGAGACACCTTGTTTCACAGCCTATTGGTGGTGTTACCATGGATACCAGGGTCACTAATGTACTTTTATTGCGACTATTCATCTTCTGGTAGCCATAGCGTCATGTCATCTCCTGGTAGCCATAGCGTCGAGCAATCTTCTGGTAGCCATAGCGTCAAGCAATCTTCTGGTAGTCATAGCGTCAAGCAATCTTCTGGTAGCCATAGCGTCAAGCAATCTTCTGGTAGCCATAGCGTCAAGCAATCTTCTGGTAGCCATAGCGTCAAGCAATCTTCTGGTAGCCATAGCGTCAAGCAATCTTCTGGTAGCCATAGCGTCAAGCAATCTTCTGGTAGCCATAGCGTCAAGCAATCTTCTGGTAGCCATAGCGTCAAGCAATCTTCTGGTAGCCATAGCGTCAAGCAAATCTTCTGGTAGTCATAGCGTCAAGCAATCTTCTGGTAGTCATAGCGTCATGTCATCTCCTGGTAGCTATAGTGTCAAGTCATCTTCTGGTAGCCATAGCGTCATTTCATCTCCTGGTAGCCATAGCGTCAAGCAATCTCTTGGTAGCCATTATAGCGTCAAGCCGTATTCATGATACAATGCCGACATTACGAGTCTTCAAGCTTGTCATTGAGGACATGTCATACATCCGGGTAACAAGCGTTCAGAAAATACTTCATTTCAGGCGACACATTTCTGAACATTTATGAAAGATAATCGATTAATCTGAATGATGACGTCAATAACGAAAAGTACATCGTTCCTTGTGTCTGATTATATAACACTGAAATTGTCATATCAAAAGGGTTTTTTTAAGATGTCAACTTCTAAGAAATGTGTGTGTGGCACTGACCCAATTATGAGGATGTTAGGTGAGAAACATGTCCATTAAATGGTCCGTCTGGAACTGGCTAATGTGGCTAATGTGGCTAACAAGTTATTTGAGATCGATGAATTATATAGGTAGAAAACAGTTGATGCAAAGAATATTGAGTGATGTATTAGTCTCAATGAGTGATGTATTAGTCTCAATGAGTGATGTATTAGTCTCAATGAGTGATGTATTAGACTTTATGAGTGATATATTAGTCTCAATGATTGGTGTATTAGTCATAGTGACATATGTTTTTCTGTCGTATTTTTCATCCATTGTTTCATCACAAGAATTCAGATCAAAACTGTTAAACACAACCGTTAAACACAACCGTTAAACACAACAGTTAAACACAACAGTTAAACACAACAGTTAAACACAACAGTTAAAAACAACAGTTAAACACAAATGTTAAACACAACAGTTAAACACAACAATTAAACACAACCGTTAAACACAACAGTTAAACACAACAGTTAAACACACCAGTTAAACACAACTGTTAAACACAACTGTTAAACACAACTGTTAAACACAACACCATCTTTTAGACATGGAGAAGAAGGTGAAAACTAAAACAATGTTTAACAAAAATATTTGTAACAAAATAAAATCCGTTAGCAGTCCAAGTTCTGAGTATCAGCCCTCGATTGTGGGTCAGTCAGCAGAAACTCGTGTCAACACGACAAGTCCCAGTGCAGACGACATGCTTAAAGTACATTTGAATTGCTGCAGTCTGACGTCACAGGTCACGGGCTGCAGGTCATTTGAAGTTCACGCGTGGAGAAATTGAAGGTCATGCCATAGCTAAAGTAATCTGCATAATCGTAATAATTGAGCATCAGGCGTGTCCAAGATGAAAAGACAAAGTGTGGGCGTGTCCAAGATGGAAAGACAAAGTGTGGGCGTGTCCAAGATGAAAAGACAAAGTGTGGGCATGTCCAAGATGAAAAGACAAAGTGTGGGCGTGTCCAAGGTACAAATACAAAGTGTGGGCGTGTCCAAGATGAAAAGACAAAGTGTGGGCGTGTCCAAGATGAAAAGACAAAGTGTGGGTGGAGATGTGTAAATACAGCAATCAGCAGAGATGTAGAGGACTCGATGGTTAGCATGTTATCTACAATATTGAATAGAACTTACACAAGTCGATATAATCCCGTCAACAAACTGCTGTTATAACAGGGATTATTACAGCTGATAGTCCTTCCTCGTCTGTAAAGCTATTGATCTGACATTTAACGTATTCGTAAGTGTTAATTAACAATAAGTTCTGCAAGTCTGTCTGTCATTGAAAGTAGGTGACACGCCCCTGATCATGACTTGAGGTCACCACTCACCCCAGCCCACCTCCCGTCACGAGTAACGCCCATGAGACAGGAACAGCAATCATAAATGCAGAAAGTGGCACGACTCTCCCAGAATTCCCTTGCTAATTGATTTGTCAACATGTTGATAGGCAGCCATCTTAAAGGTGAACATGCGCACTCTACACAAATTGTTAGAGAAAATACTCTCGCACTCTAAACAACCTTTCAAACAATGACATTGTCGTTCGTTGTTTATGATGCATAAAAAATAATCGTAGTTCAATTTGTGTGTTTGGTTTCAATGAGAATTGTGGAAATTGACTTTGAAATTGGTCGCAGTTTAGAATGCGGTTAGATTTGTTGCGTGTTCTGCTGCAGTAAAGGGAGATAAATTATATATGAGACACGACTTGCTCGCCTGAAGTATCAGCAACAATACGTGCTAGTGGTTAGGAAGACATTTCTAGTGGATACAAATAATAGTACAGGAGAGCCTCGATTTCCCGGACTCAAATTGCTCCAAATCTCGGCTATTCGAATATACGATCTCTTTATTGTTATTTTTACGTATATAGCATTGATTATTGCCCTTAAATGCCGGTCAGAATTAAGCCCCCTGCCCGTACAATCGATACACAGTGTTGAAAAGTTTTGTTGTTATATTCAGGGAATCAATTGAGAAAGGTCATATTAAATGAAGATAAGATTTTAATTTGAGATTCACTTTCTCGCCAGGAAAAGACAACTCTATCTGACGTTCTATTTTAAGCGCATAACTATTTATTTGACACTACCATCTTTCAGCTCCTGCTGGTTTTAACTTGAAATATATTTATGTTATGTGTAATGTGTTATGTGTTATGTGTAATGTGTATGTCTTTATGTAACTGTAACCAGCACACCATGAAGTTGTTGTTGTAACTAGCACTCTATGAATGTAACACATCTGTAAGTGGTCCCTACAATCTATGAATGTAACACATCTGTAAGTGGTCCCTACAATCTATGAATGTAACACATCTGTAAGTGGTCCCTACAATCTATGAATGTAACACATCTGTAAGTGGTCCCTACAATCTATGAATGTAACACATCTGTAAGTGGTCCCTACAATCTATGAATGTAACACATCTGTAAGTGGTCCCTACAATCTATGAATGTAACACATCTGTAAGTGGTCCCTACAATCTATGAATGTAACACATCTGTAAGTGGTCCCTACAATCTATGAATGTAACACATCTGTAAGTGGTCCCTACAATCTATGAATGTAACACATCTGTAAGTGGTCCCTACAATCTATGAATGTAACACATCTGTAAGTGGTCCCTACAATCTAAGAATGTAACACATCTGTAAGTGGTCCCTACAATCTATGAATGTAACACATCTGTAAGTGGTCCCTACAATCTATGAATGTAACACATCTGTAAGTGGTCCCTACAATCTATGAATGTAACACATCTGTAAGTGGTCCCTACAATCTGACAGAGATTACCGTTAATGGTTTGCGTAACATGTTAGCAGGATATAAACAACAGAGGCGACAATTGGATCCTTCCGTTGATAGACTTTTGAAACAGATCGTCAGTTGAAGTGTCATGTTCGTTAGTTGAAGTGTAATGTTCGCACTGTAGAACAACTTATTGTGTCTTTAGACAGGGCAGGATTTCATGGGAAAGGCTTTAAATTACAGATACAATTGTTGTGTCTTGAGCTGCTTGCAGATAAACCGTTGCACAAAGTACTTGGGTACAGCACGTGCCCTGATAAATTGGGCCGATATCTCTTGTACCGACATGTGCTGTACATGGGCGTAGGGAAGGGGGGCAAGGGGGGCATTTGCCCCCCCCTACATTTGAGAAAAAAAGTTTTTAATTTATTAAATGCATTAATAAATGTTGTATTTTAGCTATTACAACACTAATTTGTAAGTCTTATTAATTTCTAAGGCTTTTTTCAACCCTTATTTTATACTGAACTTGAATTTAATTGAAAATTGTACCTGTATGGCATTGTCAGTTTAAAAAAAAAGTGGGATTTTTTGAACGCCCCTGGAAAAATTCCTAGCGACGCCCATGGTGCTGTACCGACATGTCCTGTACCGACATGTGTTTTACCGACATGTGCTGTACCGAAATGTGCTTTACCGACATGTGCTGTACCGACATGTGCTGTACCGACATGTGCTGTACCGACATGTGCTGTACCGACATGTGCTGTACCGACATGTGCTGTACCGACATGTGCTGTACCGACATGTGCTTTACCGACATGTGCTGTACCGACATGTGCTGTACCGACAAGTGCTTTACCGACATGTGCTTTACCGACATGTGCTGTACCGACACGTGCTGTACCGACATGTGCTGTATCGACATGTGCTGTACCGACATGTGCTGTACCGACATGTGCTGTACCGACATGTGCTGTACCGACATGTGCTGTACCGACATGTGCTGTACCGACATGAGCTGTACCGACATGTGCTGTACCGACATGTGCTGTACCGACATGTGCTGTACCGACATGTGCTGTACCGACATGTGCTGTACCGACATATGCTGTACCGACATGTGCTGTACCGACATGTGCTTTACCGACATGTGCTGTACCGACATGTGCTGTACCGACAAGTGCTTTACCGACATGTGCTTTACCGACATGTGCTGTACCGACACGTGCTGTACCGACACGTGCTGTACCGACATGTGCTGTATCGACATGTGCTGTACCGACATGTGCTGTACCGACATGTGCTGTACCGACATGTGCTGTACCGACATGTGCTGTACCGACATGTGCTGTACCGACATGTGCTGTACCGACATGTGCTGTACCGACATGTGCTGTACCGACATGTGCTGTACCGACATGTGCTGTGCCGACATGTGCTGTACCGACATGTGCTGTGCCGACATAACGTTTACATATACACTGCGCCAAGTTCCTGGTCAGAAATATTTCAAATCGTTTCTAACTAAAGTCTCGAATCCCATTGGTTACAGAAGACCTGGAACAATATCATTTACTCTGAGACTTACTATCATCTAGAAATTCTATTAAAGGACAAAATATAAATGTATGTTTAAAATGGCGTGTGTCCAATCTATTAGCGTAATACAAATTTATCGTAAATCTAGAAGCATCTTTGAAACAAATACAAATATTAATCAGAAATGTCACAATTGTGGGAGATGGGGGAGGGTGACATTACAACTGACCGACGTACATCATCTCTACAAGTGTCGTGAACAGATAAACTAACGCACTACTGTCCAGAATGTCACTCTAAGGTCAAAATAATATGGATGAAGGTCATTGTTAGTTGGGAGACGTTTTGTAAACTTGGTTGACATCTCTATGGCATCTCTATGACATCTCTATGACATCTCTATGACATCTCTATGACATCTCTATGGCATCTCTGTGACATCTCTATGGCATCTCAAGTGACATCTCTATGACATCTCTATGACATCTCTATGGCATCTCTGTGACATCTCTATGGCATCTCTGTGACATCTCTATGGCATCTCTGTGACATCTCTATGACATCTCTATGACATCTCTATGACATCTCTATGGCATCTCTGTGACATCTCTATGGCATCTCTGTGACATCTCTATGGCATCTCTGTGACATCTCTATGGCATCTCCATGGCATCTCTATGACATCTCTATGACATCTCTATGACATCTCTATGACATCTCTATGGCATCTCTGTGACATCTCTATGGCATCTCTGTGACATCTCTATGGCATCTCTGTGACATCTCTATGGCATCTCTGTGACATCTCTATGACATCTCTATGACATCTCTATGGCATCTCTATGACATCTCTATGACATCTCTATGAAATATCTATGAAATCTATATGGCATCTCTATAACATCTCTATGACATCTCTATGACATCTCTATGACATCTCTATGACATCTCTATGAAATCTATATGGCATCTCTATGGCATCTCTATGACATCTCTATGACATCTCTATGACATCTCTATGAAATCTATATGGCATCTCTATGACATCTCTATGACATCTCTATGACATCTCTATGACATCTCTATGACATCTCTATGACATTTCTATGACATCTCTATGAAATCTATATGGCATCTCTATGACATCTCTATGACATCTCTATGACATCTCTATGACATCTCTATGACATCTCTATGACATCTCTATGACATCTCTATGACATCTCTATGACATCTCTATGACATCTCTATGACATCTATATGGCATCTCTATGACATCTCTATGACATCTCTATGACATCTCTATGAAATCTATATGGCATCTCTATGGCATCTCTATGACATCTCTATGACATCTCTATGACATCTCTATGACATCTCTATGAAATCTATATGGCATCTCTATGACATCTCTATGACATCTCTATGACATCTCTATGACATCTCTATGAAATCTATATGGCATCTCTATGACATCTCTATGACATCTCTATGACATCTCTATGACATCTCTATGACATCTCTATGACATCTCTATGACATCTCTATGACATCTCTATGGCATCTCTGTGACATCTCTATGGCATCTCTGTGACATCTCTATGGCATCTCTGTGACATCTCTATGGCATCTCTATGGCATCTCTATGACATCTCTATGACATCTCTATGACATCTCTATGACATCTCTATGACATCTCTATGACATCTCTATGACATCTCTATGACATCTCTATGACATCTCTATGACATCTCTATGGCATCTCTATGACATCTCTATGACATCTCTATGACATCTCTATGACATCTCTATGACATCTCTATGACATCTCTATGGCATCTCTGTGACATCTCTATGACATCTCTATGACATCTCTATGGCATCTCTGTGACATCTCTATGGCATCTCTATGGCATCTCTATGACATCTCTATGAAATCTATATGGCATCTCTATGGCATCTCTGTGACATCTCTATGGCATCTCTATGACATCTCTATGACATCTCTATGACATCTCTATGACATCTCTATGACATCTCTATGACATCTCTATGACATCTCTATGAAATCTATATGGCATCTCTATGACATCTCTATGACATCTCTATGACATCTCTATGAAATCTATATGGCATCTCTATGGCATCTCTATGACATCTCTATGAAATCTATATGGCATCTCTATAACATCTCTATGACATCTCTATGACATCTCTATGACATCTCTATGAAATCTATATGGCATCTCTATGACATCTCTATGACATCTCTATGACATCTCTATGACATCTCTATGACATCTCTATGACATCTCTATGACATCTCTATGACATCTCTATGACATCTCTATGAGATCTCTATGACATCTCTATGACATCTCTATGACATCTCTATGACATCTCTATGACATCTCTATGACATCTCTATGACATCTCAATGACATCTCTATGACATCTCTATGAAATCTATATGTCATCTCTATGACATCTCTATGACATCTCTATGACATCTCTATGAAATCTATATGGCATCTCTATGGCATCTCTATGACATCTCTATGACATCTCTATGAAATCTATATGGCATCTCTATGGCATCTCTATGACATCTCTATGACATCTCTATGACATCTCTATGAAATCTATATGGCATCTCTATGACATCTCTATGACATCTCTATGACATCTCTATGACATATCTATGGCATCTCTATGATATCTCTATGACATCTCTATGACATCTCTATGACATCTCTATGACATCTCTATGACATCTCTATGACATCTCTATGAAATCTATATGGCATCTCTATGGCATCTCTATGACATCTCTATGACATCTCTATGGCATCTCTATGACATCTCTATGACATCTCTATGACATCTCTATGACATCTCTATGAAATCTCTATGGCATCTCTATGACTTCTCTATGGTATCCCTATGACATCTCTATGACATCTCTATGACATCTCTATGACATCTATATGACATCTATATGACATCTATATGACATCTCTGTGACATCTCTGTGACATCTCTATGACATATCTATGACATCTCTTTGACATCTATATGATATCTCTATGACATCTATATGACATCTCTATGACATCTCTGTGACATCTCTATGACATATCTATGACATCTCTATGACATCTCTATGACATGTCTATGGCATCTCTATGACATCTCTATGACATCTCTATGAAATCTCTATGAAATCTTTATGACATCTCTATGGCATCTCTATGACTTCTCTATGGCATCCCTATGACATCTCTTTGACATCTCTATGACATCTCTATGACATATCTATGACATCTATATGACATCTCTATGACATCTCTGTGACATCTCTATGACATATCTATGACATCTCTATGAAATCTATATGGCATCTCTATGGCATCTCTGTGACATCTCTATGGCATCTCTATGACATCTCTATGACATCTCTATGACATCTCTATGACATCTCTATGACATCTCTATGACATCTCTATGACATCTCTATGAAATCTCTATGGCATCTCTATGACATCTCTATGACATCTCTATGACATCTCTATGACATCTCTATGGCATCTCTATGGCATCTCTATGACATCTCTATGACATCTCTATGACATCTCTATGAAATCTCTATGGCATCTCTATGGCATCTCTATGACATCTCTATGACATCTCTATGACATCTCTATGACATCTCTATGACATCTCTATGGCATCTCTATGACATCTCTATGACATCTCTATGACATCTCTATGACATCTCTATGACATCTCTATGACATCTCTATGACATCTCTATGACATCTCTATGACATCTCTATGACATCTCTATGACATCTCTATGACATCTCTATGACATCTCTATGACATCTCTATGACATCTCTATGACATCTCTATGACATCTCTATGAATCTCTATGGCATCTCTATGACATCTCTATGACATCTCTATGACATCTCTATGAATCTCTATGCATCTCTATGGCATCTCTATGACATCTCTATGACATCTCTATGACATCTCTATGAAATCTATATGGCATCTCTATGGCATCTCTATGACATCTCTATGACATCTCTATGAAATCTATATGGCATCTCTATGACATCTCTATGACATCTCTATGACATCTCTATGGCATCTCTATGCATCTCTATGACATCTCTATGACATCTATATGACATCTCTATGGCATCTCTATGACATCTCTATGACATCTCTATGACATCTCTATGACATCTCTATGACATCTCTATGACATCTCTATGACATCTCTATGACATCTCTATGACATCTCTATGGCATCTCTATGACATCTCTATGGCATCTCTATGACATCTCTATGACATCTCTATGACATCTCTATGACATCTATATGACATCTATATGACATCTCTATGACATCTCTGTGACATCTCTATGACATATCTATGACATCTCTTTGACATCTATATGACATCTCTATGACATCTCTATGACATCTATATGACATCTCTATGACATCTCTATGACATCTCTATGACATCTCTATGACATCTCTATGACATCTCTATGGCATCTATATGACATCTCTATGACATCTCTATGACATCTCTATGACATCTCTATGAAATCTTTATGAAATCTATATGGCATCTCTATGACTTCTCTATGGCATCCCTATGACATCTCTTTGACATCTCTATGACATCTCTATGACATCTCTATGACATCTATATGACATCTCTATGACATCTCTGTGACATCTCTATGACATATCTATGACATCTCTTTGACATCTCTATGACATCTCTATGACATCTATATGACATCTCTATGACATCTCTATGACATCTATATGACATCTCTATGACATCTATATGACATCTCTATGACATCTCTGTGACATCTCTATGACATATCTATGACATCTCTGTGACATTCCTATGACATCCCTATGACATCCCTATGACATCCCTATGAACGCTATATGACATCTCTATGACATCTCTATGACATCTCTATGACATCTATATGACATCTCTATGACATCTCTATGACATCTCTATGACATCTCTATGACATCTCTATGACATCTCTATGACATCTATGTGACATCTCTGTATCATCTCTGTGACATCTCTATGACATCTCTGTTACATCTCTATGACATGTCTGTGAAATCTATGTGACATCTCTGTGACATCTCTGTATCATCTCTGTGACATCTCTATGACACCTCTATGACATCTCTGTGACATCTCTATGACACCTCTATGACATCTCTATGACATCTCTATGACATCTCTGTGAAATCTCTGTGATATCTCTGTGACATCTCTGTATCATCTCTGTGACATCTCTATGACACCTCTATGACATCTCTATGACTTTGCTATGACATCTCTATGGCATCTCTATGACTTTGCTATGACATCTCTATGACTTTGCTATGACATCTCTATGGCATCTCTATGACACCTCTATGACATCTCTATGACTTCGCTATGACATCCCTATGACATCCCTATGACATCTATATGCATCTCTATGACATCTCTATGACAACTCTATGACATCTCTATGACATCTTTATGGCATCTCTATGACATCTCTATGACATCTCTGTGACATCTCTATGACATCTCTATGACATCTCACTGACATATCAATGACATCTCTATGCCATCTCTATGAAATCTCTATGACATCTCTATGACATCTCTGTGAAATCTCTGTGACATCTCTGTTTCATCTCTGTGACATCTCTATCAAACCTCTATGACATCTCTATGACATCTCTATGAAATCTTTATGACATCCCTATGACATCTCTATGGCATCTCTATGACATCTCTATGGCATCTCTATTGCATCTCTATGACATCTCTCCGTCTCTCTGTCTCTCTCTCTGTCTCTCTGACACTCTGTCTCTCTCTCTGTTACTCTGTCTCTCTCTGTCTCTCTGTCCCTCTGTCTCACTCTCTGTCTCTCTCTGTCTCTTTGTCTCTCTCTCTGTTTCTCTCTCTGTCTCTCTATCTCTCTGTCTCTCTCTGTCTCTCTGTCTCACTCTTTGTCTCTCTCTCTCTGTGTCTCTCTTGCCTCTCTCTCTGTCTCTCTCTGTCACTCTATCTCTCTGTCACTCTATCTCTCTGTCTCTCTCTGTCTCTCTGTCTCTCTCTCTGTCTCTCTTATTCTCTCTCTGTCTCTCTATCTCTCTGTATCTCTGCCTCTCCGTATCTCTGCTCTCTCTCTCTGTCTCTCTGCCTCTCTCTCTCTGTCTCTCTGCCTCTCTGCCTCTCTCTCTCTCTGTCACTCAGTCTATCTGCCTCTCTGCCTCTCTCTCTGTCACTCAGTATCTCTGCTCTCTCTCTATCTCTATCACTCAGTCTCTCTGTCTCTCTATCTCTCTGGCCCTCCCTCTCTGTCTCTCTCTCTCTCTCTCTCTGCCTCTCTCTTTTTACTACTTTACTCTTCCCATCTCCCTCTCTTATCTCTCTCTGTCCCTCTCTCTGTCCCTCTCTCTGTCCCTCTCTCTGTCCGTCTCTCTGTCTCTGTCTCTCTCTCTCTCTCTCTCTCTCTCTCTCTCTCTGTCTCTTTGTCTTAAAATCTCTGTTTTTGTCTCTCCTTCTTTGACTTCAGGTTAATAAATCTAATCATAGTGCGTCATCGCTTTCTTCCACCACGTGACTTGCCGAGCTCCATATATAGCCATTTGTTTACTAGCTCTTTTAAACAGCCATGTTTACATGCTAGGTAACGTTTTCCTAAACCTTTCATTAAACAATTTCCCTAAATTTAAGGTTTTCATAGAAGATAGGGTCTCTTTAAAAGGTAATATTTCCAAAAAGCTCACTAGAGTCTCATCCCTTTGTAAGCATTTCACAACAGTCAATAATCCGGACAATTAAAACCGGACATTTTGTATTCACGAACCTCTCATCCCCCTCTCCCGAGCTGAAGGAAAACAGGGGTGTTTGGGCATCTGCCCTGAGGGCATAGATGGTATGGAGTGGGGGGGAAGGGGGAGGTGGTACAAGAGGGCATGAATGCCGGGATGCATACTAATTTGATTGTTGATGACCTCTTTAAAACTCGGGCAGGATTTGTGTGTGAGCACAAGTGGTGGGGAAAATGTAGGCGAAGGTCAGACCTTGGTGGGCAGGGGAAGTCGTGGAGGGGAGTGGGGGAGGTGGAGGTCAGACCTTGGTGGACAGGGGAAGTCGTGGAGGGAAGGGGGGAGGTGGGAGGGGGACAACTTGATTTGGAATGTAAAGGAGGATAAGTTGAACAAAGCAAGATTTGAGAGGTGGCAAAATGTGTTGACAGAGATTTGGTGGATGAGTCATGTGTTTGGGTTGAAAGGTCATGGTCGGTTGACGTCACTGATCAATGAATGAAATAGAAGGTTAATTTATATACGTATCTAGTGACATAGGGGGAGGGGGGGAGTCATGAAGAGGGAGAAGTTGAGGAGTCATAGAGAGGCAGAAGGGGATGAGTCATAGAGAGGCAGAAGGAGAGGAGTCATAGAGAGGCAGAAGGGGAGGAGTCATAGAGAGGCAGAAGGGGAGGAGTCATATAGAGGCAGAAGGGGAGGAGTCATAGAGAGGCAGAAGGGAGGAGTCATAGAGGCAGAAGGGGAGGAGTCATAGAGAGGCAGAAGTTGAGGAGTCATAGAGAGGCAGAAGGGGAGGAGTCATAGAGAGGCAGAAGGGGAGGAGTCATAGAGAGGCAGAAGGGGAGGAGTCATAGAGAGGCAGAAGGGGAGGAGTTTGGGCAGACAAGCAGTGAAGCTAAAGACGTCACTAAATGGGAGCTAAGTAGCAGATATTCTTGTGGAGGGAGCAAAGTAGCAGATATTCTTGTGGAGGGAGCTAAGTAGCAGATATTCTTGTGGAGGGAGCTAAGTAGCAGATATTCTTGTGGAGGGAGCTAAGTAGCAGATATTCTTGTGGAGGGAGCTAAGTAGCAGATATTCTTGTGGAGGGAGCTAAGTAGCAGATATTCTTGTGGAGGGAGCTAAGTAGCAGATATTCTTGTGGAGGGAGCTAAGTAGCAGATATTCTTGTGGAGGGAGCTAAGTAGCAGATATTCTTGTGGAGGGAGCTAAGTAGCAGATATTCTTGTGGAGGGAGCTAAGTAGCAGATATTCTTGTGGAGGGAGCTAAGTAGCAGATATTCTTGTGGAGGGAGCTAAGTAGCAGATATTCTTGTGGAGGGAGCTAAGTAGCAGATATTCTTGTGGAGAACAACTTATAACAATTTCTTATTATTACCACGTTTTATTAACTCACTTTCGTTCGTGTGTTTCTGTCCATAATTTTTCAAATCTGCCAACGTAAACTTAAACCACTTCTGATGGTCCTAGAGATTTCAAAATTTTACCACAGATAACTCTTGGAAGACAATGCATTGTATCAAGATTTCAGATCGATCGAATATACCGTTATTAAATTATTGAACTTTTAAATTTATCTATATATAAGCATATGCATTATCCGTCTGCTCTTGTTTGCATTACATTCACGTGCCGAGTTCACACCAACCCCGTCCACCAAAAACCATGTTTAACATCAATCAGTCATTTCCAGTCTGTAAATGTTTGTCGGGCAATGCGTATTATATTTGAACATAATCAATACTTTAAAACTCACCATAGCATACACTTAGACTAAAAAGAATAAAATAAATAGATGTAAAAAAAAAGATTTTTAAAAACCACGTTTTTATAAGCGGATTAAAAAGAAGAAAATAATTTAAAACTTATAAGTTCAAGTAATTTAATTTATTATGACTAAAAACGTGGGGCGGGTGTTTGGTATAAAAATTAAAGATTTATAATTTAGAAAGCAAAAGAGAGATCTATATATATATATAAGTGAGAGAATGAATGAACTGCATATAATAAATCTCATAAGCGCCCGCCCCACGTATTTAGTCATATGAAATAACTTACTTGTACCTATAAGTTTTAAATTATTTTCTTCTTTTTAGTCCGCTGATAAAAACGTGGTTTTTAAAAACCTTTTGTTCTTCTTCTTTTTATTTTCCCCAAATAAAATAAAGTTGTTTACACACACTTCACGTGCAGAGCAACCAAAATATTGAATCGTGTCCAGAAAGGAAATGCTGTAAAGAAATGATAAATGTAAATCTAGGAAAAAAAGGGAAAGTTTCATGTAGTTGTGAGACAAAGGCATGCAGTATTAGTGAAGCTAAGAGGCCCCTAGTTGGCCCTGGATGGCCCTGGCTGGCCCTGCAGTATTAGTGAAGCTAAGAGGGCCCTGGATGACCCTGGAGTTTTAACCCCATCTTAAGATGTAGCTGGATAGCTCCTGGGAGCTGGGATAAATCCATTGATTTAAAAATGTTGAATAAAGTTGGAGAATGAATCAGGACAAGAGAAGATATTTTTTATTTGGCCGGAACGCTGGCTTCGTCTGTTCCAAGGACAAGTGCTTGCAAGGAAAAAGAGATTTTAAAAAATGCTCAAGGAAGAAAAAAATCATTCAATACACACAATAAGATTTAACCTATTAAAAAAATTGTTGGCGAAATCAAATTTAAAAATCGTACCCCTCCCCCCCCCCACGCACACACACTAATACATACACTCACATGCAAACACACTCACACATACAAACACACACACACATAGAAGGACATAAACACATATAGAGTTGTATAACGAGAGTCTTTGCTTCCAGTCAAATATTTGGTTTACAGATTAGAAAAGATAAGAAAAACGGAAGTGCAAAATAAATCATTAAAAAAAATGATTGACGTGGGGTAACTATTAAAGCCAGTTACAAATATAATCATTGTTATATTAGGACATTCGGCAAGATAGTGGGGGTAACTATTAAAGCGAGTTATAAATATTATCATTGTGATATTAGGACACTCGGCCAGAAAGTTACAAATATATAATTGTGATATTAGGACACTCGACAAGATAGTGGGGTAAATATTAAAGCCAGTTCCAAATATATCATTGTGATATTAGGACACTCGGCCAGATAGTGGGGTAACTATTAAAGCCAGTTACAAATATATCATTGTGATATTAGGACACTCGGCCAGATAGTGGGGTAACTATTAAAGCCAGTTACAAATATATCATTGTGATATTAGGACATTCGACCAGATAGTATGGTAACTATTAAAGCCAGTTACAAATATATCATTGTGATATTAGGACATTCGACCAGATAGTGGGGTAACTATTAAAGCCAGTTACAAATATATCATTGTGATATTAGGACATTCGACCAGATAGTGGGGTAACTATTAAAGCCAGTTACAAATATATCATTGTGATATTAGGACATTCGACCAGATAGTGGGGTAACTATTAAAGCCAGTTACAAATATATCGTTGTGATATTAGGACATTCGACCAGATAGTGGGGTAACTATTAAAGCCAGTTACAAATATATCATTGTGATATTAGGACATTCGGCCAAATAGTGGGGTAACTATTAAAGCGAGTTACAAATATTATCATTGTGATATTAGGACACTCGGCCAGAAAGTTACAAATATATCATTGTGATATTAGGACACTCGGCCAGATAGTGGGGTAACTATTAAAGCGAGTTACAAATATATCATTGTGATATTAGGACACCCGGCCAGATAGTGGGGTAACTATTAAAGCCAGTTACAAATATATCATTGTGATATTAGGACACTCGGCCAGATAGTGGGGTAACTATTAAAGCCAGTTACAAATATATCATTGTGATATTAGGACACTCGGCCAGAAAGTTACAAATATATAATTGTGATATTAGGACACTCGGCCAGATAGTGGGGTAACTATTATAGCGAGTTACAAATATTATCATTGTGATATTAGGACACTCGGCCAGAAAGTTACAAATATATCATTGTGATATTAGGACACTCGGCCAGATAGTGGGGTAACTATTAAAGCGAGTTACAAATATATCATTGTGATATTAGGACATTCGGCCAGATAGTGGGGTAACTATTAAAGCCAGTTACAAATATATCATTGTGATATTAGGACACTCGGCCAGATAGTGGGGTAACTATTAAAGCCAGTTACAAATATATCATTGTGATATTGGTACACTCGGCCAGAAAGTTACAAATATATCATTGTGATATTAGGACACTCGGCCAGATAGTGGGGTAACTATTAAAGCCAGTTACAAATATTATCATTGTGATATTAGGACACTCGGCCAGAAAGTTAAAAATATATCATTGTGATATTAGGACACTCGGCCAGAAAGTTAGAAATATATCATTGTGATATTAGGACACTCGGCCAGAAAGTTACAAATATATCATTGTGATATTAGGACACTCGACCAGATAGTGGGGTAACTATTAAAGCGAGTTACAAATATTATCGGCCAGATAGTGGGGTAACTATTAAAGCCAGTTACAAATATATCATTGTGATATTAGGACACTCGGCCAGAAAGTTACAAATATATAATTGTGATATTAGGACACTCGGCCAGATAGTGGGGTAACTATTAAAGCGAGTTACAAATATTATCATTGTGATATTAGGACACTCGGCCAGAAAGTTACAAATATATCATTGTGATATTAGGACACTCGGCCAGATAGTGGGGTAACTATTAAAGCGAGTTACAAATATATCATTGTGATATTAGGACACTCGGCCAGATAGTGGGTTAACTATTAAAGCCAGTTACAAATAAATCATTGTGATATTAGGACACTCGGCCAGATAGTGGGGTAACTATTAAAGCCAGTTACAAATATATCATTGTGATATTGGGACACTCGGCCAGAAAGTTACAAATATATCATTGTGATATTAGGACACTCGGCCAGATAGTGGGGTAACTATTAAAGCCAGTTACAAATATTATCATTGTGATATTAGGACACTCGGCCAGAAAGTTAAAAATATATCATTGTGATATTAGGACACTCGGCCAGAAAGTTAGAAATATATCATTGTGATATTAGGACACTCGGCCAGAAAGTTACAAATATATCATTGTGATATTAGGACACTCGGCCAGATAGTGGGGTAACTATTAAAACGAGTTACAAATATTATCATTGTGATATTAGGACACTCGGCCAGAAAGTTACAAATATATCATTGTGATATTAGGACACTCGGACAGATAGTGGTTTGTTGTTGAGCCTTCTCTTCCATGAGGGGCATCTACCGATCATCGTCGGCGTCTGCGATTCTTCCAAGGGCATAGGCCACCTACGAGAGACCTCCAGGCATCTCTATCCTGGGCCAGCTTCTCCAGGATCTTCCATTCATGGCCAATTCTCTTGATGTCTGCCTCCAATTCTCGGCGCCAAGTGTTTCTTGGACGGCCTCTTTTCCGCTTACCCTGTGGGTTCCATTTCAGGGCTTGCTTTGTTGTGTTAGGAGCAGGTTTCCTTAGTGTATGACCAATCCACCTCCACCGCTTCTGAAGAATCTCTTCCTCAATGGGCTTCTGTTTTGTCCGCTGCCACAGTTCCCGGTTGCTGATTTTGTCTGGCCAGTGAATTTTGAGAATCCTTCTTAGACAATTGTTGATGAAGGACTGGATTCTGGTCAAGTTTACGGCCATTGTTCTCCATGTCTCGGCTCCATATAGCAGCACAGATTTTACCACAGCGTTAAAAATCCTTACTTTTAACTTGCTGCCTAAGTTGTTAGAGACCCAAACATTCTTGAGTTGCTGGAAGGCTGCTCTTGCTTTTCCGATCCTTATTTTGACGTCCGCATCTGTACCACCTTGCTTATCTACCACGCTGCCAAGGTAAACAAAACTGTCCACCTCCTCAAGGGCTTCTCCTTCAAGCCTAATTGGTGATGTACTTGTGGCATTAACCTTGAGGATTTTACTCTTCCCTTTGTGAATGTTGAGACCCATGCTAGCAGAAGTGGCTGCGACAATGTTTGTTTTCTCCTGCATCTGTTGTTGGGTATGTGCAAGAAGGGCAAGATCATCAGCAAAGTCAAGATCATCCAGTTGATCCCACAATGTCCATTGGATGCCATTCCTTTTATGCTGTGTAGATGTTTTCATCACCCAGTCAATAGCTAACAGGAAGAGGAATGGTGACAGCAAGCAACCTTGTCTCACACCAGTCTTCACCTGGAACGCATCTGTCACCTGCTGGCCATGGATACTTCGGCAGTTTATCCATTCGTAGATGTTTCTGATTATATCCGTAATCTTCTGTGGCACCCCGTAATGCCTTAGCAATCTCCACAAGGTTTGCCTGTCAACACTGTCGAAGGCTTTTTCATAGTCAACAAAGTTGACATAGAGCGGTGAGTTCCACTCTAGTGACTGCTCTAGAATGATGCGCAGTGTCGCTATCTGGTCCGTGCAGGATCCTTTGGTGCGAAAGCCAGCTTGTTCGTCCCGCAACAGAGGGTCTACAGCGTTTTTCATCCTGTTAAGTAGTACACGGTTGAAAACCTTTCCTGGGATGGACAGCAGGGTGATCCCTCTGTAGTTCGAGCAGGAGCTTAAGTCTCCCTTCTTTGGGATCTTGATAAGGTATCCCTCTTTCCAATAGGAAGGAACTTGCTCCTCTTCCCATATTTTCATAAACAGAGGATGTAGCATTTCCACACTGGTTTCCAAGTCCGCCTTCAGTGCCTCTGCTGGGAAGCCATCAGGTCCTGCAGCCTTTCCATTTCTGAGTTGTTTAATGGCCCTGCTAATCTCTTCTTTGGTGGGACTATTACAGTCAATTAGCAGGTCATTATCGGCTGGTTGGATATCTGGTGGATTCCTTGGTTCAGGCCTGTTTAGGAGCTCTTCAAAATGCTCCTTCCATCTCCCTCTCTGTTGCTCCTCACTTGGTATGGTGTTTCCCATTTTGTCCTTTACTGTTCTCTCTACCTTGCTAAATTTCCCTGACAGCGTCTTAATGGTATCAAACAGTTCCCTCATGTTCCCCTGGTGAGCTGCATCCTCTGCTTCTTTAGCAAGTTTATCAACAAATTCCTTCTTGTCCCTCTTGATGCTTTTCTTAACTTCCTTATTTGCATCTGCATACTCCTTCTGGGCCTTGTTTTTCTGTGCTCGGGTGCGGCTGTTATTCACTTCTGCTTTCTTTCTTTTCCTTTCTTCTATTTTACTCAGCGTACCTGCTGTCATCCATTCTTTGTGTGCCTGTTTCCTGTTTCCTAGCACTTCTTGGCATGTTGACTGTACTGTTTCTTTCATGCTTTGCCATTTCCCTTCGGTGGTTTCATCTTCCAGTATTTCTTGTAGGACTTGGAACTTATTGAATAGTGAGATTTTGAATTCTTCCTTTTTGGCTTGGTCCTTCAGGAGGGAGGTATTGTACCGAGTCCTGTATGCTGTTTGCTCGGTATAATGTCTCTTTAGTTTTAATTTCATCCTGGCCACAAGAAGATGGTGATCTGAGGCAACATCAGCTCCCCTCTTAACACGTACGTCTTGGAGAGATCGCCTGAATTTTTTAGAAATACATACATGGTCTATTTGGTCCATCGTTCTCATGTCCTGTGAGACCCATGTAGCTTTGTGAATCCTCTTGTGCTGGAAAATACTCCCCCCTATGACCAGGTCTGCTGCGGCACATAGGTCAGCAAATCTCTCACCATTGTCGTTCATCTCGCCTATCCCTTGCTGTCCCATAACCTCTTCGTACCCTGTGATGCTAATGCCGATCTTGGCATTAAAGTCTCCCATGAGGATGACGATGTTCCTCCGTGGGCGACCCTGGACTATGGTCATTACTCTATTGTAGAATTCTTTTGTCTCCTTCATCACTTTCATTAGTTGGTGCGTAGCATTGTATAACATCTAGGTTGATGCTACGTTTCTCTGTTCGAAAGGTTGCTAAAAGAATTCTAGGTCCATGGGCCTCCCATCCAATGAGTGCTCCTTGCGCTGCCCTTGATAGCATCATAGCAACACCCAGGGTATGTGGGGCATCGTCTTCTTCGTGTCCTGAAAATAACACTATCTCTCCTGAGATTAATCTCTTCTGTCCCCATCCAGTCCATCTTGCTTCACTAATTCCGAGAATGGTGAGCTTATAGTTCCTCATCTCAGCGGCTATTTGTGCAGCTTTACCAGCCTCGTACATGGTGCGGACATTCCAAGCTCCAATGACCGTGGTAGTCCTGGTAGAAATGATGGTTGTCGGCCTAATAGCTTCCAGGTCTCACTCTCTCTCTCTCTCACATAACACACTCTCTCTCTCACTCACTCTCTTTCTCTCTCTCTGTCACATGTATGATGGGCATGTATGATGGACATGTATGATGGGCATGTATGATGGACATGTATGATGGGCATGTATTATGGACATTATATTTGGCATTTCTGATGTCTTGGCATTCAGCTTTACAGTCATGTTCCATGGGGACCATTTTATGATATTGCACGAGCAAAAATTATTTTGAATTATTCTATTCTATTCTTAGTCCATTCTATGATGTCATCTATGTATTAAAACCGCAAGTCAATTCTATGACATCATCTATGTAGTAAAACCACAAGTCCATTCTATGACGTCATCTGTGTATTAAAACCGCAAGTCAATTCTATGACATCATCTATGTAGTAAAACCGCAAGTCCATTTTATGACGTCATCCATTTGAACACCCGCCATTCATGCTCGTGACGGACACATACTTCGAGGACCAGGTGAGTAGTTATGAGGCGTGAAGCGGTCAATGACTACAGCAAACTTTGTGACACTGACAAACATTTAAACCTTCCGGCTGAACGCCATACGGATCCCGTTCAATTTTTAGGGCCATATTTTCTGTCCCGTTAATTTTCCGCCATTCTGGCTTTCAGCTTAAACAATGGACATTTCACTAGTCGTCTGCCCTTGGAATCAACTTAATGGGTCATGGAAGATTCGATTCCTTCCATTGGTTCTAAAATTGCCGTGACAGTCCAGGTACTGGATGTTACATGCCATCTTTGATGAGATGAATGTCTTGATGGGGTCCAATGTCAGCTGTCAAAGCAAGAATGGGACGAGTGCAATGTTCCCTCTAAAACTGCTGCGCCGCGACGGTCAGATATCTGCGCAACCGCACAGCCTCTCAACTAAACGGAAACATTGGAAGAGTGGTGTACAATGTTAGCGTCAATGGCGTCATCATAATTCTGTTAGTTCCACATAAAGCGTCTAAATATGTTCTTTGGCAGAGAATACACTCAAAAGTAATACTGTAATAGCTAGATTTAAAATCAATAAAACTTATTCTAAACAAGTGAATATAAAGAAGATCAGCCAAGAATAGCTGATGTTCTCGGTAATGGAGACCGCAATAGGTACGTGACGTCAAAAATAGTACAACAAAAATACTTTGTCTTATTCACAAAAGTTGTTCATAGTTGTTAATTTCAGCATTTCATAGCTCCTTATCTTGACTTCCTACCAGAGCAACTGACCTGATTTACTTCCCCTGCCATCCCCCTACCCCCAATCTTGTCATTCTTACATCCCCTTGTCTCATGAAAGATCTCCTTAAATCAATATTATAAACCTCTTACGTAATGGACAGGGGAGCTAAGCGAGAAGCTGTGGTGTAATTACTTCCCCTTGAATCTGAACATGGGAGAGAGAAAAAAAGGGGGTGGGGTGGGGGGAGAGAACAAAAGAAAATATGAAACAGAATATAACTATAAATTTAGTCGTGGTGGGGGTCAATTTCTTTCTCTGACATCGGGTTCCTTGACATCGGCAAGCAGACTATACCCCGATGGGGGTCTTCATCTGATGGTTACCGGAACCTACAACAAAAACCAACCAATAAATAGCAATATCGAGCTTTCTATTCTTAATTATCTATTTTGAAATGTTGATTTTCTCTTCCTAAAATTAAAAGATAAACTAATATAAATAAATAGAGGTAAAAAAATGATTTTTAAAAACCACGTTTTTGTAAGTGGACTAAAAAGAAGAAAATAATTTAAAACTTATAAGTTCTAGTACATTAATTTAATATGACTAAAACGTGGGGCGGGTGTTTGGTATAAAAGTTAAAGATTTATAATTTAGAAGGCAAAAGAGAGATCTATAAATGAGAGAATGAATGAACTGCATATGTTAAACCTCATAAGCGCCCGCCCCACGTTTTAAGTCATACTAAATCAAAGTACTTGAACTTATTAGTTTTAAATTATTTTCTTATTTTTAGTCCACTTATAAAAACGTGATTTTTAAAAATCTATTTTTACCTCTATTTATTTTACCAAACACCTCATAAGCGCCCGCCCAACGTTTCAATACCAATGCGATGAGTTCACGGGGTGAACTCGGCACGTGAATGTGAACAATAACAGACGGATACAGATGCTTGTGTATAGATAAACTAAAAATTACGTTTATTTCATTACGTCACATTCGATGCATTGTCATCGAAGATCTATCTGTGATAAAATTTTGAGCTCTCTAGGGCCATCAGAAGTGTTTGATTTTACGTTGGCAAATTTGAGAAATTGCAGACAGACAGACAGACAGGAACGAAAGCAAGTTAATAAAAACGTGGTAAAATAGTTGATAAATGTGGTGCCACAACATAACCTTAAGGCTACTTTTAAATCTCCAAAATGAGACAATCGTCTTCTCTAAGTTGATTTGAATAATAAACCTGTGATGACGAAATAAACATAATTTTAATAAAACAATAAATGGTTGATTATCAATTTTAATTGCAGTCAAATCTCCAAACATTTTCTTTATGAATAGTTTCATAATTGTCTGCATATATTATTTTCTACCAAGTCAATTTTAAGGAAAACAAATTTAAGCTGTTTTTTTTTACCAGTCTATTGAAATAGAAGCATTCATCTCCTCGCCTCCCCAACTGCTAAATAATTAACTAATGTTTGGAATATAAAACCAAATGGTATTATGAGGCAATGTTAATTAATGGCCTACAGATTTAGAGAGTTTCAACTTTGATATGACGTTTTATAATAACAATAATAATTATAAGTATTATTATTATTATGTTGTTATTTTCCTAGCAAATCAACACTGGATACTTTTAATTATAGAGCCAGAAAAATATATATTCGACACCAGAAAAATGGAGTAACAAATAATATTGTCAATAGCCGACATATTTGAAACTACAATAACAAAATTTTTTTTAAAATGTAGCTCATAAAGTTTACTGTTTTTTATAACGGTTGAGTATATTCAATTTGTACATAGCAACCGACATTATCTGGTGTCATCGTTGGACGACTGTTAGATGTGGTCAATGGAGCAACTAGGGAACAACGTGTCAATGGAGCAACTAGGGAACAACGTGTCAATGGAGCAACTAGGGAACAACGTGTCAATGGAGCAACTAGGGAACAACGTGTCAATGGAGCAACTAGGGAACAACGTGTCAATGGAGCAACTAGGGAACAACGTGTCAATGGAGCAACTAGGGAACAACATGTCAATGGAACAACTAGGGAACAACGTGTCAATGGAGCAACTAGGGAACAACGTGTCAATGGAACAACTAGGGAACAACGTGTCAATGGAACAACTAGGGAACAACGTGTCAATGGAACAACTAGGGAACAACGTGTCAATGGAACAACTAGGGAACAACGTGTCAATGGAACAACTAGGGAACGACGTGTCAAGTCACACAACCTGTGGGTTATTCAGTCTACTGGTGAGGTCATTTAATTGTTCAGTACACTAATGAGTTTGTTTGTTTGCTTGTTTAGATTACTTTAAGCTTGTAATACTTAACGGGAATTTAACAAAGAAATAAAATTAAATTTGATTAGAAATACCAGTCGGCTTATCAATGAGGCCCGATGTCATTAGATCTGTGTGAGAATCACTGTTCGGCATATTGTATCCGAGACGATCTGTCTAAACTGTCACCTTGTCACACTGTCACCTTGTGACACTGTCACCTTGTCACACTGTCACCTTGTCACACTGTCATGTCACCTTGTCACACTGTCATGTCACCTTGTCACACTGTCACCTTGTCACACTGTCATGTCACCTTGTCACACTGTTACCTTGTCTCATTGCCATGAGATCCTGGATATCAGATCAATGATGAGTTATGGACTGTCAAACTGTGACATTGTCATTTCCATGTAACATATTATATGTATTTTATGATCTCAATGTACAGCGCTGTGAGCCTGGTTCCCTACTGGGATACAGCGCTATATAAATTATCAATTATTATTATTATTATTATTAATAAAGAGTTTATTGGTAATATGTGCCCATTATAAAATATATGTTCACTGACCTGGCGAAAATGGAAATAATAAAATATGTTATCTGCAATTCGTGTCACTATATAACCACTGTATACTCAACACTCGTGAATACTTACTCAGTGCACCTGATTATCTGAGCAACATAATCAATGTTAATTATTGCCCGTGAGTACTTAATCCATTAGTGTACTGTGCACTGCCCATCAAGTGGACAGTTGAAAGTGTGTCTACATGATGCACTGACCATCAAGTGGACAGTTGAAAGTGTGTCTACATGATGCACTGACCATCAAGTGGACAGTTGAAAGTGTGTCTACATGATGCACTGACCATCAAGTGGACAGCTGAAAGTGTATCTACATGATGCACTGACCATCAAGTGGACAGTTGAAAGTGTGTCTACATGATGCACTGACCATCAAGTGGACAGTTGAAAGTGTGTCTACATGATGCACCTACCATCAAGTGGACAGCTGAAAGTGTGTCTACATGATGCACTGACCATCAAGTGGACAGTTGAAAGTGTGTCTACATGGTCACTCACAACTACACGTCATACGCATGCCAAACTGTTGGCTCACAAAGCGGCTCTTCTATGGCGAGATTACAGACGGACAGAGAGCCCGCGGAGGTCAAAGGAAGCCTTGACCACTTTGGACATACATCTAATGTTGACCAGGCTGGACAAAATTTATAATGTTGAATCATCTGGACATATATATGTGTGTGTGTGTGTTCAGATGATTTGCTTGTATATATATATATATGTTGGCCGATTTATTTCATGGACATCATCGAGCTGACCCACATTTCATGATGACCTATATAACAACCGGTCATCTTCTGGTTGACCCACTTTAATGTCCATCCCTCCTAGCACTGCTCTACATCTGACAGGAAGCAGCAGACATATTGTGATGTGTGTATATGGGGCGCCACACTAAAGACGGATGAACGCCACTGGAGACAGCGTCCAGCAATTTTAAGCCGTGCTTTTATTATACACCATGAGATCATCCCTTGACCTCTGACCTTTCCACACTTGCTACAAAACTAGGACGTTCATCAGGGCGTTAAGTAGGGGTAATTTTACTTTTTTTAAGGAAAACTTTTCTCTTTAAACCTCTGTGTAATTTATCATATTGCAAAGAAATAGAGACTTATAAATTTTTAAATAGTTTTTAATTCATACATTGTAAACAAACTAGTTTGTAGTTCCGTCCTGTTTTAAATTTACAAACACTTAAAACGTATTGTATATTCTAGCTTGGAAATACAACAAAAAGATAATAATTGGTTGCCTGGTGATTTTAACCAGGAAAACCAACTCTCTATCAACATTTAAAACTCTAATAAAAATTCAGGACTAGACACAAAACCATGGATATGCGTAGGACTCAATAATCTTTTGTGTAGAAGGAGCGTATGTCATAGACAAGAAAAATTGTGTCATATTTGAAGTGAAAGTGAAAGTATCACATTCATCTCATAATTGATAGCATCATAAAGAAAGACAAGCGTCTATTGTCTAATGTAGACTTGACTTATTTCTTTGTTCACTTTATACGTATCAAATATTCAAACATTATTGTTATTTTGAAAATTGTTTGCAGCTCATATTTCCCAACTATGATAACACAATAACCATTGCCTTGTCTGCTTCCTTCGAGATGGACGTTCAAGTCATGCATTATTCCCACAGGTCAGCGATCAAGACTTGTCCAGTCAGAGGTTTTGTTATGTATTATTTACTCCAGTGTATATTATATTTGGTCTAGAGATGTATATTATATAAGATCTTAACGTGTATATTATATAAGGTCTAGACGTGTATATTATATAAGGTCTAGAGATGTATATTATATAAGATCTTAACGTGTATATTATATAAGATCTTAACGTGTGTATTATATAAGATCTTAACGTGTATATTATATAAGGTCTAGACGTGTATATTATATATGGTCTAGAGATGTATATTATATAAGATCTTAACGTGTATATGATATAAGGTCTATACGTGTATTATATAAGTTCTAGACGTGTATATTATATAAGATCTTAACGTGTATATTATATAAGGTCTAGACGTGTATATTATATAAGGTCTAGACGTGTATATTATATAAGATCTTAACGTGTATATTATATAAGGTCTTAACGTGTATATTATATAAGGTCTAGACGTGTATATTATATAAGGTCTAGACGTGTATATTATATAAGATCTTAACGTGTATATTATATAAGGTCTAGACGTGTATATGATATAAGGTCTAGGCGTTTATATTATATAAGGTCTAGACGTGTATATGATATAAGATCTAGACGTGTATATTATATAAAGTTGAGGGCAACTCTTGCAATGGGAATATTCTTTTAAATCTTGCAAACACCACTGTTTGTCACGTTATCCTCACGCATGCGCCAAGGCTGCAGTCGTCCAATAGTTTATATTGGCCGAATATATTCACTAAATCTGAAACTGTCTAGCCCCGGCACTGAGTGCTGTAGTAGTAGTACTGACAGTTTAGCTCTGATGTATAAACAACATATAGCACTAACATATCAGTTACATAATATTATTTTGTATGTGTGGGCCCCAAGAAGCCATATCTCTTGACCCGGTCTCTGATCCACCTCGTGATAAGTTTTATTATGCACATATTACTATCTGTCTCTTTGTATGTCAGGCGCCAGAGATGGGAGAATCCATATTTATGTCCCTTGCCACGGAGGTGCTGTTAGAGACACCATCTGTTGATAAGTCGTCTGCTCATAAACTCCTGGCCTGTGCACTAACCAACGGTTGGCCAAACAGCGGCCTGTGTGCCCCAAGAGACAAATTCGAGGATTTCATCAAATTTGTTATTGTCTGAACCGAAACTATCTTTTTATGTGCAGCAATTTCTGGTTCTATGACCCAATGATGCGACCCTCTCACTAAAATTGTTGCCTAGCACTGCATGAATACCCATCATAACATGGTAGGTTGAACATCAACATTAGCACTGCATGAATACCCACCATAACATGGTAGGTTGAACATCAACATTAGCACTGCATGAATACCCACCATAACATGGTAGGTTGAACATCAACATTAGCACTGCATGAATACCCACCATAACATGGTAGGTTGAACATCAACATTAGCACTGCATGAATACCCACCATAACATGGTAGGTTGAACATCAACATTAGCACTGCATGAATACCGATCATAACATGGTAGGTTGAACATCAACATTAGCACTGCATGAATACCCACCATAACATGGTAGGTTGAACATCAACATTAGCACTGCCTGAATACCGACCATAAAATGGTAGGTTGAACATCAACATTAGCACTGCATGAATACCCACCATAACATGGTAGGTTGAACATCAACATTAGCACTGCCTGAATACCGACCATAAAATGGTAGGTTGAACATCAACATTAGCACTGCATGAATACCGATCATAACATGGTAGGTTGAACATCAACATTAGCACTGCCTGAATACCGACCATAACATGGTAGGTTGAACATCAACATTAGCACTGCATGAATACCCACCATAACATGGTAGGTTGAACATCAACATTAGCACTGCATGAATACCCACCATAACATGGTAGGTTGAACATCAACATTAGCACTGCATGAATACCCACCATAACATGGTAGGTTGAACATCAACATTAGCACTGCGTGAATACCGACCATAACATGGTAGGTTGAACGTCAACATTAGCACTGCGTGAATACCGACCATAACATGGTAGGTTTAACATCAACATTAGCACTGCGTGAATACCCACCATAACATGGTAGGTTGAACATCACATTAGCACTGCGTGAATACCGACCGTAACATGGTAGGTTGAACATCAACATTAGCACTGCGTGAACACCGACCATAACATGGTAGGTTGAACATCAACATTAGCACTGCGTGAATACCGACCATAACATGGTAGGTTGAACATCAACATTAGCACTGCGTGAATACCGACCATAACATGGTAGGTTGAACATCAACATTAGCACTGCGTGAATACCGACCATAACATGGTAGGTTGAACATCAACATTAGCACTGCGTGAATACCGACCATAACATGGTAGGTTTAACATCAACATTAGCACTGCGTGAATACCCACCATAACATGGTAGGTTTAACATCAACATTAGCACTGCGTGAATACCGACCATAACATGGTAGGTTGAACATCAACATTAGCACTACGTGAATACCGACCATAACATGGTAGGTTTGAACATCAACATTAGCACTGCGTGAATACCGACCATAACATGGTAGGTTGAACATCAACATTAGCACTGCGTGAATACCGACCATAACATGGTAGGTTGAACATCAACATTAGCACTGCGTGAATACCGACCATAACATGGTAGGTTGAACATCAACATTAGCACTGCGTGAATACCGACCATAACATGGTAGGTTGAACATCAACATTAGCACTGCGTGAATACCGACCATAACATGGTAGGTTGAACATCAACATTAGCACTGCATGAATACCCAACATAACATGGTAGGTTAAACATCAACATTAGCACTGCGTGAATACCCACCATAACATGGTAGGTTGAACATTAACATTAGCACTGCATGAATACCCACCATAACATGGTAGGTTGAACATCAACATTAGCACTGCATGAATACCCACCATAACATGGTAGGTTGAACATCAACATTAGCACTGCATGACTACCCACCATAACATGGCAGGTTGAACATCAACATTAGCACTGCATGAATACCCACCATAACATGGTAGGTTGAACATCAACATTAGCACTGCATGAATACCCACCATAACATGGTAGGTTGAACATCAACATTAGCACTGCATGAATACCCACCATAACATGGTAGGTTGAACATCAACATTAGCACTGCATGAATACCCACCATAACATGGTAGGTTGAACATCAACATTAGCACTGCGTGAATACCCACCATAACATCGTAGGTTGAACATCAACATTAGCACTGCGTGAATACCCACCATAACATGGTAGGTTGAACATCAACATTAGCACTGCATGAATACCCACCATAACATGGTAGGTTGAACATCAACATTAGCACTGCATGAATACCCACCATAACATGGTAGGTTGAACATCAACATTAGCACTGCATGAATACCCACCATAACATGGTAGGTTGAACATCAACATTAGCACTGCATGAATACCCACCATAACATGGTAGGTTGAACATCAACATTAGCACTGCATGAATACCCACCATAACATGGTAGGTTGAACATCAACATTAGCACTGCATGAATACCCACCATAACATGGCAGGTTGAACATCAACATTAGCACTGCATGAATACCCACCATAACATCGTAGGTTGAACATCAACATTAGCACTGCGTGAATACCGATCATAACATGGTAGGTTGAACATCAACATTAGCACTGCATGAATACCCACCATAACATGGTAGGTTGAACATCAACATTAGCACTGCATGAATACCCACCATAACATGGCAGGTTGAACATCAACATTAGCACTGCGTGAATACCGATCATAACATGGTAGGTTGAACATCAACATTAGCACTGCCTGAATACCGACCATAAAATGGTAGGTTGAACATCAACATTAGCACTGCATGAATACCGATCATAACATGGTAGGTGGAACATCAACATTAGCACTGCCTGAATACCGACCATAACATGGTAGGTTGAACATCAACATTAGCACTGCATGAATACCCACCATAACATGGTAGGTTGAACATCAACATTAGCACTGCATGAATACCCACCATAACATGGTAGGTTGAACATCAACATTAGCACTGCATGAATACCCACCATAACATGGTAGGTTGAACATCAACATTAGCACTGCGTGAATACCGACCATAACATGGTAGGTTGAACGTCAACATTAGCACTGCGTGAATACCGACCATAACATGGTAGGTTTAACATCAACATTAGCACTGCGTGAATACCCACCATAACATGGTAGGTTGAACATCACATTAGCACTGCGTGAATACCGACCATAACATGGTAGGTTGAACATCAACATTAGCACTGCGTGAACACCGACCATAACATGGTAGGTTGAACATCAACATTAGCACTGCGTGAATACCGACCATAACATGGTAGGTTGAACATCAACATTAGCACTGCGTGAATACCGACCATAACATGGTAGGTTGAACATCAACATTAGCACTGCGTGAATACCGACCATAACATGGTAGGTTGAACATCAACATTAGCACTGCGTGAATACCGACCATAACATGGTAGGTTTAACATCAACATTAGCACTGCGTGAATACCCACCATAACATGGTAGGTTTAACATCAACATTAGCACTGCGTGAATACCGACCATAACATGGTAGGTTGAACATCAACATTAGCACTGCGTGAATACCGACCATAACATGGTAGGTTGAACATCAACATTAGCACTGCGTGAATACCGACCATAACATGGTAGGTTGAACATCAACATTAGCACTGCGTGAATACCGACCATAACATGGTAGGTTGAACATTAACATTAGCACTGCATGATACCGACCATAACATGGTAGTTTGAACATCAACATTAGCACTGCATGAATACCCACCATAACATGGTAGGTTAAACATCAACATTAGCACTGCATGAATACCCACCATAACATGGTAGGTTGAACATCAACATTAGCACTGCATGAATACCCACCATAACATGGTAGGTTGAACATCAACATTAGCACTGCATGAATACCCACCATAACATGGTAGGTTGAACATCAACATTAGCACTGCATGAATACCCACCATAACATGGTAGGTTGAACATCAACATTAGCACTGCGTGAATACCCACCATAACATCGTAGGTTGAACATCAACATTAGCACTGCGTGAATACCCACCATAACATGGTAGGTTGAACATCAACATTAGCACTGCGTGAATACCGACCATAACATGGTAGGTTGAACATCAACATTAGCACTGCATGAATACCCACCATAACATGGTAGGTTGAACATCAACATTAGCACTGCATGAATACCCACCATAACATGGTAGGTTGAACATCAACATTAGCACTGCATGAATACCCACCATAACATGGTAGGTTGAACATCAACATTAGCACTGCATGAATACCCACCATAACATGGTAGGTTGAACATCAACATTAGCACTGCATGAATACCCACCATAACATGGTAGGTTGAACATCAACATTAGCACTGCATGAATACCCACCATAACATGGTAGGTTGAACATCAACATTAGCACTGCATGAATACCCACCATAACATGGCAGGTTGAACATCAACATTCATCAACATGTTCACTCATCAATAGTTTCGTGCATCGAGGCTTTCGACGGAGGTTACTAATGAACACAAATTTCACATGAAACTGCTCTACTGCAGGTTTACTACAGGTGTTCTCGACTTGTTGGCAGTGGTACCCCACCTTTAGATTTCAACATATTCTCCGCACCCCTCTCAAATTCAAACACTATCCCCTCTCAAAGTCAACAAACAACATCCCCTAAGCTTGAAACTACAGTTCTTGCATGCTCCTCCACTGCCTTCCTTATCTTAGGGGACGTGGTCTCCACAATCCGAGAACCGTCGCTATAGTTTGAATTTTTATCAACACTGTAAATCAGATGTTCCCAACCCCGTGCCCGTGGGCACCATGGTGCCCGGGGAAAGATTCGTATGTGCCCGCCACTATTCGACAGAGACAGCAATACAAGACTTACATTTGTCAACGCCGTCACAGGAAGAATACATGCAATTTCAACAGACGTACAAACTCAGTTAACGACTGACTTGGAAATATGTGACTTGTTCTCGCTACAATTTGACGAGTCAACATATATCAGACAGTGCACAGTTATGGTGAGAATGGTATTTAGTAATTTCACAGTAAAAGAGGATATGTTGCAAACATTACATATGAAAGGACAGGCAAGGGGTGATGATATGTATGATATATTCAGAACATACGCCAATTCAATAACTACGCCTTTGCACAAGCTGTGATAACCACCGATGGGGCACCAGCAATGGTAGGTAAAAACAAAGGGTTTATTGCCCTCTGCAAGAAGGATGAATCATGTTCAAACTTTATGTTCTACCACTGTATAATCCACCAGGAAGCTCTGTGTTGTAAAATATTGCCATTTGAACAAGTTATGAAAATAGTTACAAAAATAATCAATTCTATCCGAGCAGCTCCTTTGCAACACCGACTTTTCAAGGCCCTGTTAGAACTAAATTGAAGATAAAGAACATGATCATATTCTGCATACTGAAGTACTTTGGCTTCATAAACAATAAAAAGGAAACTTATGATGAACTAGCTGACTCTCGCTGGCTGATTGATTTGGAATTTCCTACAGACATGGAAAAATTGAATAGCTGAAGTGATAAGCTCTGTAAAGTCATCTAAAGCTAAATTGGATTTGTTGATAACACATCTGCAGATCAATTCTCTCGTGTATTTGCAACATATGAAGAAAATGCTAGGTAACAATGAACTAAACGGGTCATTATTTATTAAGCATCTTCAAGTGTTAAAAAACAGTTTTTAGAGAGATTATTGCAGTTTACACATATCGAGCCAATTGTGTCCTTCTGTATCAATCCTTTTACTTGCCAAATAAATGTAATGGAGGTGGCCGCATGCATTGTAGATTTTGTTCAAGGTAAGACAGAAGAACTAGAGTTCGAAATTGTTGACCTTAAGAATGATATATTGCTAAAATCCTTAATATCAGAGGACTTTTGGAAAACAGTGGACAGAGAAAAGTTCCCATTTTTGAAAAAAGCTGAATAGAAAATTGAATCATTTTTCAGTTCGTCATATTTATGCGAATCATTGTTTTCAAATATGAACTTTATAAAATCAAGATATAGATCTCGACTCACCGATGAGCATCTTTATGATTGTTTGCTAACAGGATTATCGTCATACTCTCCTAATTATGAGCCACTGACATTGACATGTTGATATTATATTTTTTTATAAAATGTTTTCTTTGTACTTTTGTTTACTTTGTTTTCGTTTTGTAATTGCATTTCTCTGTGTGTATGTGTGTGTATGTGTGTGTATGTGTGTGTATGTGTGTATGTGTTTGTATGTGTGTGTATGTGTGTGTATGTGTGTGTATGTGTGTATGTGTGTGTATGTGTGTGTATGTGTGTGTATGTGTGTGTATGTGTGTGTATGTGTGTGTATGTGTGTGTGTGTGTGTGTGTGTGTATGTGTGTATGTGTGTGTGTGTGTATGTGTGTGTATGTGTGTGTATGTGTGTGTATGTGTGTGTATGTGTGTGTATGTGTGTGTATGTGTGTGTATGTGTGTGTATGTGTGTGTATGTGTGTGTATGTGTGTGTATGTGTGTGTATGTGTGTGTATGTGTGTGTATGTGTGTATGCAATTTGAATAATAATTTTATTATTTTGAAAAGTGTTTGTTAATAATTTATTAATAAATTATGAATATCAGAAAATAAATTATGGAAAATGAGAAGTTATGGAAGGAGTTTGTCGATTAAAAATAGGTGGTGCCCGCCAACCTACCGATATTTTAGAATGTACTCTAGAGCAGTGGTTCCTAACCTTTTGGGGTCCATGCACCCCTTCAGATGCCCAAAAAAATGCATGCACCCCCTCGTGAAACTTTCAGAAAATGGATAATAAACTGTTTATTTTAGGAACACAATAGTTTTGACCATAGGCAGCGGGGAATTTATTGAGAGATCTGCTGCTTCTTATGATCAATCAGCCATTTAAATCTGGGGACTGTTTTGGACAAAGCAACTCTTATGTCATGCTCTGCATTCAACTTATTCCTTGCCTTGGTTTTAATCGTCAAAGATGTGGAGAATCCTGCTTAACAGAGATAGGTTGTGGCAAATGGAAGGAGAGTCAGTAATGCCCTCTTGGCTAGTTGTGGGTAGGAATCTAGCTGGGCGCACCAAAATTCAATCAAGGTATTGCAAACTGAAGGCACTCCTCAGTACTTCTCTGGTTCTCAAATCAATCAGGTCATCTTTAGCAAAGTCACTGTCATCAATGTTGTCCAAGTCACAGAGAAAAGGATTGCGAATCCAAAGGTCTTTCCTAGCAATTTCTTGACAGAAATACCCATCAAAGGACTTTGCAATGTTGAAAGGTGCTCTGAAATTTCCCCTTTGATTTTGTCAGGCAGTGATCCCTCAGTGTTTCCTTCTGCACCAGATATTACAACTTCATCCAAGAGTGGAAAGTTGGCCAAGTTGGACTTTTCTAGTCGTCGTTGGGAATAGTGGCAGTTTGTTAAGGAAGGCTTGCAATCTCTCAGTAGCATCCATTACAGTCACAGCAGGTCCTTGGAGAGATGTGTTCAACTCATTCAAGATGGATGAAGATGTCAGCCAGGTATGCCAAGTAATGAATGAAATTTGGACAGTCAAAACTTGTCAGCAAGGTCACTCTCTTTTTCTCGCAAGAAAATGGCAAGCTCCACTCTCAGTTTTAATAACCGAGAAAGTATCCGTCCCCTGGACAACCAGTGCACCTCAGTGTGGTAGAATAGAGTTTCATGCTCAGAGACCACCTCCTGACAGAACAACTTGAAGAGGCAGTAGTTCAAGGCATGTGAGCGGATAAAATTTACAACTTGGACTGCAGTAGAAAGAACTGACTTCAAGGTTGGAGGTAGAGTTTTGCATGCCAGGGCCTGATGATGAAGGATACAGTGTGTAGTGACAATATCTGGAACTTCTTTCTTTACCAGTGCTAAAAATCCTGACTTATTACCGAGCATGGAGGGAGTACCACCTATGCAAATTGAAGAAAATTCTTGAAGTCCAGTCAAACTGGTTTTCAGTGAAGAATGCCCTGACTAGCTGCAACACATCAGCAGCTTTGGTATTAGCTAGGAGTGGCTTACCAAAGAGAAGTTCCTCCTTCAGCAATCCACTGAGATATCTCAGAAATACAACAATCTCACTGCATTGTGCTACATCAGTGGATTCATCCAGCTGCATGCTAAATGGAAAAGGACTGCTTCTCATCTCGCACAAGACTTGATCCAGAATGTCTGCAGCCATGTCACTAATCCTGGAATGAATAGTGTCATTGAACAAAGGAACTTTCTCAACCTGCTTCATCTGCTGTTGACCATGCATCAGTTCCATCATCTCCAGAGCACAGGCTTCACCAAAGTTCTCCAAAGGTGTGGGGCTTCTTGTTCTTTGCAATAAGATATGCAACCTTGAATGATGCCTCCAGTGCAGGTTTCTGTGACAAAGAAAATCCAAGCTTGGGCAGGGTACCTGAGGTCAAGAAGCGAGCTCTCTTCTGCTTGAAGACCTCAACGCTGTCCTGGGATTGGATAGATGGACTTTCTCCAAGTGCTCTCGGAGTCTAACAGGCTTCATGTTGTCATTGCACAGGATTTTTCCACAGAGGAAGCACTGAGGCTTTTGTGTTCCATCTCTCTCTCTCTCTCTCTCTCTCTCTCTCTCTCTCTCTCTCTCTCTCTCTCTCTCTCTCTCTCTCTTTATTATTTATAAACGTTGTTGAGGGGGTGATGACAATCGAAAAGTCGTACCAGTCACAGGCAAATTTTAACTAACGAAGTTGATGTTTTTAATGACCGGATTTGGATGCTCAACTCAAGATTTTAGGTTTCAAATTGAAATTTAATGACAAATAATGGCTTACAATTAACATTTTTAAGACCTTTGCAGCGTACCCAGCAATAAAAGTGAAGGGAAAAAATCCCAACGTATACATCCTCTCAAAACAGTTATAGGGTCACCGGAAGACATATATCTGACGTGTTTGATGACAAATTTAAATTATTTTTTTAGAAAACTGTGACTTACAACACGAAATTCCGAGGAACACGTAGAGCGAACCATTATTTTGCGAAAAAGTTTTTTCCATCCATTTTCGACATGCACAAAACGATGCGCGAACGAATATCAAAAAGGTTGCATATGGGCGCCCTTTAACGCGGCATGCCTTGCTTATGGTTTACATTTTCAGATTATCAGTTTTTCTTTCTTTTTTTTCCTTCTTCTTCTTTTTTTCCTTCTTTTTTTTCTTCCTCTTTTTCCTTTTTTGTTCTCTGAATGGTTCATGCACCCCCTGGAACCTGCTCATGCACCCCTTGGGGGTGCATGCACCACCGGTTAGGAACCCCTGCTCTAGAGAATAAAAAGGTTGGGAACCCCTGCTGTAAACTATGACCTTTCAATGAATCTCAAGTTATCATCCATGTGAACAACTTGCAATAAATCTGTGTTTACGAGTTGACCCCTCGCAGGTCATGTCCTACATAGATCAGGGGAGAATATTCTCAACAGCCATTCTCTTTTGTTTGCTTCCCTTTTCCCTAACTCATAAACAAACGTGATAACAATAATAACAAAGGGGAGACAATAAGCAATGAACAACCTTGACATTATTCCAACAATGGCGCAGCTCGAGTGAACTCAATGACTGGTGTCAGGTCAAACATTCTACGAAGATTAAGTTTCATTTTCCTGTTTCAGGGTTATTTTTATTTTTTAAATATTTATTATTTCTAATTTTTTTCTAAAGCAGATTACAAAGAAGAAACTACTTCGAAATTTCCGCTCCAATAGTGGCTTGTGGCTTAATGAAACCAAATGAAATGTCCGTTCAAATAGTGGCTTGTGGCTTAATGAAACCAAATGAAATGTCCGCTCAAATAGCGGCTTGTGGCTTAATGAAACCAAGTGAAATGTCCGCTCAAATAGCGGCTTGTGGCTAAATGAAACCAAGTGAAATGTCCGCTCAAATAGCGGCTTGCGGCTTAATGAAACTAAGTGAAATGTCCGCTCAAATAGTGGCTTGTGGCTTAATGAAACCAAGTGAAATGTCCGCTCAAATAGCGGATTGTGGCTTAATGAAACCAAATGAAATGTCCGCTCAAATAGTGGCTTGTGGCTTAATGAAACCAAATGAAATGTCCGCTCAAATAGCGGCTTGTGGCTTCATGAAACCAAATGAAATGTCCGCTAAATTAGCGGCTTGTGGCTTCATGAAACCAAATAAAATGTCCGCTAAAATAGCGGCTTGTGGCTTCATGAAACCAAATGAAATGTCCGATCAAATAGCGGCTTGTGGCTTAATGAAACCAAATGAAATATCCGCTCAAATAGCGGCTTGTGGCTTAATGAAACCAAATGAAATATCCGCTCAAATAGTGGCTTGTGGCTTATGAAACCAAATAGTTTCATGTCCGCTCAAATAGCGGCTTTTGGCTTAATGAAACCAAATAGTTTCATGTCCGCTCAAATAGCGGCTTGTGGCTTAATGAAACCAATAGTTTCATGTCCGCTCAAATAGTGGCTTGTGGCTTAATGAAACCAAATAGTTTCACTTAGAGGTAGACGGGATTGGGGGGGGGGTGAATGTGGTTTTGTGGGCTCGTAAAGCGTTATGTGGGGCACGTAGAGCTGTTCTGTGGGTACTTAAAGCTTTATGTGGGGAAACGTAAAGCTGTTCTGTGGGCTCGTAAAGCTGTTCTGTGGGCACGTAAAGCTGTTCTGTGGGCACGTAAAGCTGTTCTGTGTGCTCTTAAAGCTGTTCTGTGGGCTCGTAAAGCTTTATGTGGGGAAACGTAAAGCTGTTCTGTGGGCACGTAAAGCTGTTCTGTGGGCTCGTAAATCTGTTCTGTGGGCACGTAAAGCTGTTCTGTGGGCTCGTAAAGCTGTTCTGTGGGCACGTAGAGCTGTTCTGTGTGCTCTTAAAGCTGTTCTGTGGGCTCGTAAAGCTTTATGTGGGGAAACGTAAAGCTGTTCTGTGGGCACGTAGAGCTGTTCTGTGTGCTCTTAAAGCTGTTCTGTGGGCTCGTAAAGCTTTATGTGGGGAAACGTAAAGCTGTTCCGTGGGCTCGGAGAGGCTTGCAGTAAATGGTAAAGATCAATATATTCCTGTTAAAGTCGGCTGTTTGTGCTGTGCATGAGGAAAATTTCGTTTACATGCGACCCTTTGAAGTTTTATTACACACTGATGAGAAGTTTGCCCTGAACAAGTTTCACACTACTGGTCTAGACTCTAGACTCGAGATGAAAGTTTAATGTTTTATTTTGTCTCATTTAAAAAATATCATTTACTTATGTGTACTGAAAGACTTGTGTTAGCTCCACCACCGCCCCTCCCAAACCAAGCAGTCTTCAAGGGTAATTGAAATGGTGCGACATATTGCATGAACATCTTTCATTAAAATGGTGCGACACACAGCGTGAACATCTTTCATTGAAATGGTGCGACACACAGCGTGAACATCTTTCATTGAAATGGTGCGACACACAGCGTGAACATTTTCATTGAAAATGGTGCGACACACAGCGTGAACATCTTTCATTGAAATGGTGCGACATATTGCGTGAACATCTTTCATTGAAATGGTGCGACACACAGCGTGAACATCTTACATTGAAATGGTGCGACACACAGCGTAAACATCTTTAATTGAAATGGTGCGACACACAGCGTGAACAACTTTAATTGAAATGGTGCGACACACAGCGTGAACATCTTTCATTGAAATGGTGCGACACACAGCGTGAACATTTTTCATTGAAAGGGTGCGACACACAGCGTGAACATCTTTCATTGAAATGCTGCGACACACAGCGTGAACATCTTTCATTGAAATGGTGCGACACACAGCGTGAACATCTTTCATTTACACCAAACGAAACTAATAGAAAAAAAAACATTTTTTAAAAAAAAAGGTAACTCCCTAGACATGTAAAAAACGAAGATTGAAAAATATAAAGGTCTTAAGGACATGATTGAAGCTACAGTGCTTAGCTCTAGGTAGCTGGAGTTAGATCAAAATCAATCATAAACAATACATACATCTTTGGAAAGTATAGTGCGGTAAGATACGATGATAACGAAGCTGGGAAAGGAGTGTTTGAACACCGGTGTAAGGAGTGTTTGAACACCGGTGTAAGGAGTGTTTGAACACCGGTGTAAGGAGTGTTTGAACACCGGTGTAAGGAGTGTTTGAACACCGGTGTAAGGAGTGTTTGAACACCGGTGTAAGGAGTGTTTGAACACCGGTGTAAGAAGTGTTTGAACACCGGTGTAAGGAGTGTTTGAACACCGGTGTAATGAGTGTTTGAACACCGGTGTAAGGAGTGTTTGAACACCGGTGTAAGGAGTGTTTGAATACCGGTGTAAGGAGTGTTTGAACACCGGTGTAAGGAGTGTTTGAACACCGGTGTAAGGGCGTGAAGATATACCGTAAAGAATGGATGAATTATTTCTTAGACTTTTTGTTGATCTTTTAGCGCTGTCCGAGAAGTTAAACTCTTTTCTTAAGTAGCAAAATCATTTTATTTAAAATAAAATTATATTTATTAGGGCTGTTGACGATTAATTTAAATTTAATCGTTAATTTTTGAAAAATTAACGATTAATTAATCGTTAATTTGGATAAAAGCAAAAAATTAAAATTTATGATGTCATAAGTAACACTTATTAAACGTTCTTGTTGAAAATCTAAATAACTCTGGAATGTCTTCTTTATATGTCATCTTTCAACCAACTACGCAAAAAGACAAGTGTGTTGACATTATTTGCTTCAAGTGATGAACTGGTTTGATTCACAATATAACTAGCCGAGCTGAACAATCATTCACATGGAACTGAGGTAACTGGTATGCACAAAACGGCCTTGGCAAGGAATGACATTATCGGATATCGGTGTTCATTAAGTTTCCACTATTGTAGAGGGTTAATGGATTCAAAAACTTTCATCTCCATTTTGTAACGTAGTAATTCATCAGAAGAGCTGTCGTCATTTTCTGTCTCTGAGTTCGACTCCATTACTGCCATTAGCTTAATACGCTTTTCATTTGGTTTGATAAGTAGGCGAAGTGTTAGAACCATGGTAGGCAAACTTTATCAACATTTTGAACATTCCCGTCAGTCAATAGTTTAAAACCAAAATGTTCCTGTAATCATCAGGAAATGTGTTATTATTTATCGGCCGCTTGATACAATTGGGGCACCACCAATCAACTCGTATTGATACAATTGGGACACCACCAATCACCTCATATTGATACAATTGGGACACCACCAATCACCTCATATTGATACAATTGGGACACCACCAATCACCTCGTATTGATCCAATTGGGACACCACCAATCAACTCGTATTGATACAATTGGGACACCACCAATCACCTCATATTGATACAATTGGGACACCACCAATCACCTCATATTGATACAATTGGGACACCACCAATCACCTCGTATTGATCCAATTGGGACACCACCAATCACCTCATATTGATACAATTGGGACACCACCAATCACCTCATATTGATACAATTGGGCCACCACCAATCACCTCGTATTGATACAATTGGGGCACGGGTTTTGGGAATCTGTGGTCCAGACCTAAATGCATGGAGTTCACTTCGTTTGATAGCAAAGTTGTTTGCTAGGCTCTGTCCCTAGGGCAGCGAGGACCTACTGATGAGGTGAGCTGCCAGGTCGAAGCTTTGTCTGACAAAAATATCTTTCCACTAACAAGCAGTGGTGATAGGCGTGCAATTATATCGTTAGCTTTATACTAAAACCAAATGATAGCTGGTCTTGAAAGTACGATCAGTAAAAGTAATAGCAGTCGTGGGAAAAACAGCAGTCTTGGCAACAACAGCAGTCTTGGCAACAACAGCACTCTTCGCAACACCAGCACTCTTCGCAACACCAGCAGTCTTGGCAATAATATTAGTAATCACAATAATATTAGTAATCACAATAACATTAGTCATAGCAATAAGAACAAGGATAATCAGGACCAGGAAGTTACTTTAGATGTTCATGACATTTCTTGGAAAACGAGTCTTAATCCCGCAATAACAATAACAAAACATTTCGTTTTCACCGACAACATTAAACCAACCGGAAGTGACATGTCTGAGGGTTTTGTATAATGTTAAAAGGAAATAGAGGCTTATGGGGTAAGTGAATAATTAACATATGAAAGATACAATGTGAAGGGCTGCTCTAAAATTGATGGCTACATACAATGATAGCTGACCTAAAAATGATAGCTACCTTAATAATGATGGCTACCTTAAACATGATGGTTGCCCTAAACATGCTGGTTGCCCTAAAAATGATGGTTACATTAACAATGATGGCTACCTTAACTATGACGGTTGTCCTAAAAATCATTGCTACCTTAACAATGATGGCTACCTTAAAAATGATAGCTGCCCTAAAAATGATGACTGATTCCCTAATGAACTAATGACCCAAGCCATAAAAAGTTTGATTTAAATTGGCATTTATCAGTTAGCCTCATCATCAAATAGATAATTGGCATCTTTAATATGACATTTAACTTCTGCAATTTTACATTTTCAGCTTCCATTTGACTTGGTCATTTGAGTTGGTCATTTGAGCTTCCATTTGGCTTGGTCATTTGAGCTTCCATTTGACTTGGACATTTTAGCTACCATTTGACTTGGTCATTTGACTTGGTCATTTGAGCTTCCATTTGACTTGGTCATTAAAGCTTCCATTTGTCTTGGTCATTTGAGCTTCCATTTGACTTGATTCCCAAAGAAAATCACAAACAATCTACTGCCGTCTGCTATTTCAAGAACACCAACATTCCATAGATCTGTGGGTAACTATTGCAATTAGCAATGTTTAATTCTTTTTAGGAACGTCGCTTAGCATCTTTTTTAGCATTATCATAAATCAAGCGCTTCAAAACGATTTCTATTCCCAATCGGTGGGTTTTTTTTCTCCAAAAATAACAATAATACCAAAGAGATCTTCGTACTGTGAAAATGTCAACTGTCATGAGCAGGACGGTTTTTCTTCTTATCGTCAAAATTAACGGGTCATTGCTAGTAAAACAAAGGGTCATTGCTAGTAAAACAAAGGGTCACTTGCTAGTAAAACAACGGGTCATTGCTAGTAAAACAACGGGTCATTGCTAGTAAAACAACCGGTCATTGCTAGTAAAACAAAGGGTCATTGCTAGTAAAACAACGGGTCATTGCTAGTAAAACAACGGGTCATTGCTAGTAAAACAACGGGTCATTGCTAGTAAAACAACGGGTCATTGCTAGTAAAACAACGGGTCATTGCTAGTAAAACAAAGGGTCATTGCTAGTAAAACAACGGGTCATTGATAGCAAAACAACGGGTCATTGCTGGTAAAACAAAGGGTCATTGCTAGTAAAACAACGGGTCATTGCTAGTAAAACAACGGGTCATTGCTAGTAAAACAAAGGGTTATTGCAATGCCCCCTCTAAGGTTTGCCGGTTTTTGTGCAAAATAAAAAACTCGTGTGCAAAGTTTCACAGTATAACATTTTTTATGTGCAAATTTTTTGACATCCAACAAAATTACATGCATCAATTGGACAGATATACTTCATGTGACAAATTTTTTTATCAAAATAATATAGTAAATTATAATTCAATAAACAAACATTAGAAATGTTTATTCCTGTTGAACGGTATTTATCATGTATAAAGTAAAGCAACCAAATGCCAACATACTCATATGCCGCTAATATATTCTGGAGGCACTATGGCACTATGGCGCCTGTCTTTCAACTAGATCCATCTTTTATAGACTTCGTCAAAGTTGATCTGATGTCCATCTTTCTGACAAGATTTAATTCTCTTAAGCATGTCTAAATGTAACTCTTCCAATCTATTTCTAGATTTTACGTTTACAGAATTCATTAGGCGGAATCCACGTTCGCAATCAGCGCTCGATGCAAGAAATGTAGCAGACATACACAACCGGATGGCAATGTCGCTGAATTGTTCCTCAGTCATGACAAACTGAATCACCTGGTCGAAAGTCTGCATCAACCCACATTTCTATTTTATTGCAAGCACAAATCTTAAATTACGATACTGATCATAAGTTTCGGCAAAATGTCTTCATAGCTTTTAAAGAAATTCCTTGTATCTAGAAAGTATAGTCCAAGTTATGCTTGTCCATAATTAAAATTTGACGTGTTGACTAACGCTGACATCTCAAATATTCGCCATTGCAACAAATCGCTTTCGGTAAAGCGAGAGTTCATGTGCAAACACAGATATTCAACGAATTTGAGGGTGGGATTTATGTTTTCATCCTCACAGCCTGAAAACATTTTAACAACATCTTCAGACCAATGAACATTTTCACCAAGGTTCTGTGTCCTCTTAGGTAATTGACCCTTCCTTTTACAAACTGGTATGTCTGGATGTTCGTTAGATTTTTCCTTAGTAACAGCTTGCTAAATTCGGCGAGTTCTCCAACTACTTCATCAAGAACTAAGAACAGTTCGAAACTTGGGTCTCTGCGCTTCTTTAAACAATATTTATTGACAGGGTCATTTTACAAGTTGCTACTAAATTTTCTGGAAAAAGCACAGAAATTCTATTTTTTCCCTATTGAAATTTGCTGCGCGGTAACCAAAAACTCCTCCGCGGCATCTTCCAGACAGCCGCGCAGCTTAAAGGGAACATTGGTCATTGCTAGTAAAACAACAGGTCATTGCTAGTAAAACAATTTCCTGCCGCTGTACCTGTATGACATCACGACTGTTGTCTGCCTATCTCCTCAAGACGATCTTTGTGGCTACCACCTGAAGAAGATCTCTATGGCTACCACCTCAATAACATCTCTTCTCACTGCTTCAATACAAACATCTCATGTATTTTATCACATCTTCTCACTGCTTCAATACAAACATCTCATGTATTTAATCACATCTTCTCACTGCTTCAATACAAACATCTCATGTATTTAATCACATCTTCTCAATACAAACATATCATGTATTTTATCACATCTTCTCACTGCTTCAATACAAACATCTCATGTATTTAATCACATCTTCTCACTGCTTCAAGGCAAACCTGAATCTACCGATGACATCAGATATACCGGAGTCACCTCAAGGAATGTCTTGACAAGCCATTAGTTACAATATCATTATCTCCCTTTCACGCCCATGTCAGCTAGTTGGAAAGTAGGACAAACGAATAATTAATGGTTGGGTGGGGGTGGGCGTACATGCTTTCATTCGATTGGGCTCAATAATAGCATCACAAGACAAAGTCTGTGCAGACTCGAGCTTTGGGCGCCCGCTCTCTCTCTCTACCTCTCTCTCTCTACCTCTCTCTCTACCTCATTCTCTACCTCTCTCTCTACCTCTCTCTCTACCTCTCTCTCTACCTCTCTCTCTCTACCTCTCTCTCTACCTCTCTCTCTACCTCTCTCTCTCTCTACCTCTCTCTCCCTTTCTATCTCTCCATCTAGCGGTGTCTCTCTTTATCTTTTCAATTTCTCTCACACTGTCAACATGGGTATATATTTGTCCTTTGTCCTTGACATTGCAATGACAATGTCGCGAATGTGCAAGTCCTGATACAAATTCAATATTGGTTTGACAATACTTGGATGAGTGAAGTTAACTGTTATATGCAATACTTTGATGGGTGAAGTTAACTGTTATCTAAAATACTTTGATGGGTGAAGTTAACTGTTATATACAATACTTTGATGGGTGAAGTTAACTATTATATACAATACATGTGTGGTACATGACAGGGTCCCGAAAACGATTGAATAGAGCAAGTGTGGTTTATTATTGAGACTTTCAAATATCATTTGCTGAAGCTATCTCCAAAATATTATTTGCTGAAGCTATCTCCAAAATATTATTTGCTGAAGCTATCTCCAAAATATTATTTGCTGCAGCTATCTCCAGAATATCATTTATTGAAGCTATCTCCAAAATATCATTTTCTGTTTATCCCACGAGAACATTGTTCTGGGAGAACAAAAAATGAATTCGTTCTTTGAAATGTTAGTAACACTTTGTGATCACCGTAAATGCTAGTTAGTTCACTGATGAGCGCCCAGCATTCATGGCGACACTCGGACATTGGATCCGGACTAACAGAGAAATGTTTACACATATCGGACAAATGACCGGTGGTTAATGACCAGTGGCCAATGACCAGTGACTTTCTAGTGGCCAATAGTTTCTGGTGGCCAATAGTTTCTGGTGGTCAATAGTTTCTGGTGGTCAAGACTTTCTGGTGGCCAAAAGTTTATGGTGGCCAATAGTTTCTGGTGGCCAATAGTTTCTGGTGGTCAATAGTTTCTGTGGTCAAGACTTTCTGGTGGCCAATAGTTTCTGTTGGCCAATAGTTTCTGGTGGCCAATAGTTTCTGGGGGTCAAGAATTAATGTAATCATGACTTTCTGGTGGTCAAGACTTTCTTGTGGTCAAAATTTTCAAATGTCAATACATTTAATGATACAATAATAGCCTCAACTTCTCTGGTGACAGATCAAAACATGACTCTCATTATTATCATTAAAAAGAGGACAACTAAAATGTACAGTTCATTTCGAGGACCAACTCTCTGATGTACAACATGTCCTCAATGTCAGACACACCCTGACAATGGACTGTTTGGATGACATTTACTTACGGAACACATGGCAGTCAGTTGAATTACTTGGAATAAGTCAAAAGCTTGCTCGGAGTCGGAACCCGATTTATGATCTAATCCGTCCCCATGGCAAATGTCCAGTGACAACAAATTAGTTATGGCTTACAGACAGTACACTGGGAGGATATGGCTTACAGACAGTACACGGGGATGATATGGCTTACAGAAAGTACACTGGGATGATATGGCTTACAGACAGTACACTGGGATGATATGGCTTACAGACAGTACACTGTGATGAAGTCATAACTACAGATGGCGATCAAATACTTCAGTTATAACTTCAGATGGCGATCAAATATTTCAGTAATAACTTCAGATGGCGATCAAATATTTCAGTAATAACTTCAGATGGCGATCAAATATTTCAGTAATAACTACAGATGGCGATCAAATATTTCAGTAATAACTACAGATGGCGATCAAATATTTCAGTAATAACTTCAGATAGCGATCAAATATTTCAGTAATAACTACAGATGGCGATCAAATATTTCAGTAATAACTTCAGATGGCGATAAAATACTTCAGTAATAACTACAGATGGCGATCAAATACTTCAGTAATAAATTCAGATGGCGATCAAATACTTCAGTAATAACTACAGATGGCGATCAAATATTTAATATATGTAATTTGCAATATCACGTCTGTAGTGTCTGTCCGTGACGCTACTAATTTTAGAAAGCAGCGCACCAAATTACTGCACCAATGCATCAAAAGGTGTGCAAATTAAAGATGCGCTGTAAAAAAAATGTTATATGACGTCATTGTTTTAGCTCATATTTTAATTTTGGAAAAAGGAAAAATGTACAAATAGGATTTGATAATGGTTAAATATAAAATCAAAAAACAAAAGGGCCCTACAACCCCTATTATGAAATACTTTGTGTACATTTCATTAAGTGTAAAATTTCGTATTTATCAAACGAGGACAAGTTAGTTGGGCTTTTGAAAAAGGTCGGCGCCGTAGGCGCCCTAAAAAAGTGCATTTTTTTCAAAATAAATAGATTTAAGCTGAAAACTTCCGTCATTTTTGTCGGGTGATACGCTTGTTTCAGTAATAACTACAGATGGCGATCAAAAATATTTCAGTAATAACTACAGATGGCGATCAAATATTTCAGTAATAACTACAGATGGCGATCAAATATTTCAGTAATAACTACAGATGTTGATCAAATATGTCAGTAATAACTACAGATTGCGATCAAATATTGCAGTAATAACTACAGATGGCGATCAAATGTTTCAGTAATAACTGCATATGGAGATCAAATATTTCAGTAATAACTACAGATGTTGATCAAATATTTCAGTAATAACTACAGATGGCGATCAAATATTTCAGTAATAACTACAGATGGCGATCAAATATTTCAGCAATAACTACAGATGGCGATCAAATACTTCAGTAATAACTTCAGATGGCAATCAAATATTTCAGTAATAACTGCAGATGTTGATCAAATATTTCAGTAATAACTACAGATGTTGATAAAATATTTCAGTAATAACTTCAGATGGCGATCAAATATTTCAGTAATAACTACAGATTTTGATCAAATATTTCAGTAATAACTACAGATGTTGATAAAATATTTCAGTAATAACTACAGATGGCGATCAAATATTTCAATAATAACAACAGATGGCGATCAAATATTTCAATAATAACAACAGATGGCGATCAAATATTTCAGTAATAACTACAGATGTTGATCAAATATTTCAGTAATAACTACAGATGGCGATCAAATATTTCAGTAATAACTACAGATGTTGATCAAATATTTCAGTAATAACTACAGATTTTGCTCAAATATTTCAGTAATAACTACAGATGTTGATCAAATATTTCAGTATTAACTACAGATGTTGATCAAATATTTCAGTAATAACTACAGATGTTGATCAAATATTTCAGTAATAACTACAGATGTTGATCAAATATTTCAGTAATAACTACAGATGTTGATCAAATATTGCTCCTCTGATCTCATCTTAGTTTAACATCTATCGATGACGTCACGAATGACGCTTGTTTCGTTTTCAACATATTGTTCTTTTCTGCCTCTTTTAGTCCACAGGAAAAACCAACTGCGCATGTTGTAGTGACGTAACCAACTATGCATGTTGTGGTGACGTAACCAACTGCGCATGTTGTGGTGACGTAACCAACTATGCATGTTGTGGTGACGTAACCAACTGCGCATGTTGTGGTGACGTAACCAACTGCGCATGTTGTGGTGACGTAACCAACTGCGCATTTTGTGGTGACGTTAAAAACTATGAACAATTTTGTTACAGCTATTTAAGGATACCACAAAATACGGCTGTTACAGAGGTTCTTATGTTGTGAAGATGGGCAACAAAAAATAAACTTTTACAGGGGTGCTCACATTGTGAAACTGTATTGCATAAACTACGGCTGTTACAGGGGTTCTGTTATTGTGAAGATGTATAAGATAGAATATGGCTGTTACAAGGGTTCTGTTATTGTGAAAATGTATAAGATAGAATATGGCTGTTACAAGGGTTCTCAAATTATGCAGCTGTGCCGAAACTCAAACAGAACGTTCCCTAACGCCATGAAAGAAATAGTTCCTGGATACTTAAGGATAAATAACCTCAGACAGATCCTTGCGCTACGTCAGCAGCCTCATCATGCGCCCGTTCATGCCGCCATTTTGAAATAACGCTGAGCTCTCTTAGTTTAATTTCCGGTTTTGTGGAAAAATTAAAAGAAACTAAATTTAAATTTAACATAAATCTATATTTCTCTTTGTTCTGTTGAATATATCATACAAATTTGATCTCATACTGTCGTTTGTTTGTTTGTTCGTTTGTCTGTTTGTTCTTTGGTTTTAATGGTAGCACAGCGTTTTAAGCTTTAGAATTTCCGAACTAAAACCAAAGGCTGCCTTAAAGGGTGGCTAGATGGACGAGCGCCCCTTACCCCACGCCTGAGAAAGGGGTGGCTAGATGGACGAGCGCCCCTTGCCCCACGCCTGAGAAGGGGGTGGCTAGATGGACGAGCGCCCCTTGCCCAAAGCCGCCTGAGAAGGGGAGGGGTCGTGTGGTTGGGGTTAGCACGCTTAAAGGGCCACCTGTTAGGATATTCTATTACAGGAGTGTCCCCTGTTTTACACAGTTAGGATATTCTATTGCAGGCGTGTCCCCTGTTAGGATATTCTATTACAGGCGTGTCCCCTGTTAGGATATTCTATTACAGGAGTGTCCCCTGTTAGGATATTCTATTATAGGAGTGTCCCCTGCTAGGATATTATATTACAGGTGTGTCCCCTGTTAGGATATATAAGATTTTCTATATCTACAAATCAGAGCTCCATAATTTAATAGTTGTTCTGAGTCCCGCTTAATTCTCAGTCTTCTGGTGATCGTAACTATCAGAGACAGATCTTGTGCCTTGCTAAGGGAGATCAGAGAAAGATCATGGTTCCTGCTCAGAGAGAGCAGAGAAAGATCATGTACCCTGCTCAGAGAGATCATAGAAAGATCATGGGTCCTGCTCAGAGAGATCAGATAAAGATCCTTTGCCCTACACAGACTGCTGAGTCAGGACGTGGACAATCTAATATCGAAGTCATGCGTCATTTAGAGATGACCAACCTAGAAATTTAACTTGACTGTATGCGTCTACGGGTTTGAGAAGCATCTATTCTGACAAGTTCAATGATGTGACGTCAAAAACAAGACGAAAACTACAATTTACGGCTCTGCAAGATTTCTCCATCGGCCAACGAAGCTTTAAGTTGTAGTTCGGTCTAAAAGGTCAAGTAGCGATGTGAGAAAGTTTTTCGATAACCGCAAGATGCTTTGTCTTTGGTTTTTGTTTTATGTGCCGTTTAAAAACATGAAGTAGATGAACTTTTTGTTCTACTTGTTCATGTCTTGGTATCGCAGAATGGCACGATCTATTATTATCATTCAAATGTTGTTATCTATTTTTTCATGTAAGTGAGTTTAATAAACTATGATTTTAAAGACAGTTTTGCTTTAATGAAGGTTTTTGGATCACTGTGTCACAATTAGGACTGTACCACATTCAAATTTTTTTTAATCTGGTCGGCGCCCCAGAATATCTAGTTTTATTATAATTTCGGATTTTTCGGAGCTTCCACTTTCAAAGCAACGTCAATCCTCTGCAAACTGTAGTAGTAGTGCGCACCGCACCATTTTGATCGCACTGAGACGCACGAGAATAAGAGGAAGGAAGTGAGGGAAGAAAGAGGCAGTTAGTGTGTGTGTGTGTCTGTTGTTAATTCATCTTTAATTGTTGTTAAATTTCTTTAACCCATAAATTCTTTAACATTGAATCGTAGCGAACTTAATTTACAAAGAAAGGATGTATAATAAAAACGTGGTTTTTATAGGTTAGTTTTTTAAAACGTTTTATTTCAATGCTTTGTTTCAATCACGCATAGATATAGAGCAGCTAAGTATTGGAAGGCAAACATATGTTTTAAAAAGGGGAATATATCAGGTAAATTCTTCTTTTTCATACAAAATCTCAAAATTAATTCATTGTGAAATCAAACTTTGCAGCATGGCATCACTTTTGATCATCAATGTATTGCGTAATGTCCCGTTGACCCCAAGGGCAGGTATGACATGACTTGACAAGACGTATGCAATCAATCATTGGCGACTGGTAGGTCTGAACTTAGCGTTTATTCAATTGACTTTGTAAACTAACATTCGATTTAAGCACATAAGAGAGTACATATCCGTGTGAACTCTGTATCGATAGAGCACAAGGGTCTAGAGGAAGTACAAGGGTCTAGAGGAAGTACAAGGGTCTAGAGGAAGTTGTTTTATTCAGTTCAATGTCTGACATCCAAGTCATAGCTAACACCGTCTTGGTTACATAAACCAGATGTCAGACATCATTGTTTTCTCTGACCACAAATATCCATGCGACCACGCCTCTCCCATACTACACATGAGACCACACACCCTCAAATCAAATATCATTTGACAACGCCCCTCTCATCAACGACCAAGTGACCACGCCCCTCCTATCAATCACTTTTCGAACATGCCCCTTATTGTCAACCTCCTTACGGATACGACCCCTCCAATCAAACCAGTGAGACCACACCCCTTCCAATTAACCCCACTAATTGCCACGCCCTCTTTCATCAAGCCACCAAAAGACCACGCCCCCTTCAATCAACCATGTATGCAAATTTACCTATTACTCTGCTGTAACTGAAGCCTCATGTACAGTTTCTATAATCTTCTTTTGATATCTTCACACCCTTGTGTAACATCACTGTCCAGGGAAGGGCGTGGACTGTGACGTCAGAGTATGTGACCACTGTCCAAGCTGTCCACGAGCTCCATGTGGTCATTTAACAGGAACAAACACCCCACCTGACCACTTCCTCCGGTTTGATCAGGTCTCTAGCTTTCAAGTCTATATCACACCTTTCAAGTCTATATGCATATCATACCTTTCAAGTCTATATGACACCTTTCAAGTCTATATGACACCTTTCAAGTCTATATGACACCTTTCAAGTCTATATGACACCTTTCAAGTCTATATCACACACTTCCAAGTCTATATAACACCTTTCAAGTCTATATCACACCTTTCAAGTCTATGTGACACCTTTCAAGTCTATATAAACCTTTAAAGTCTATATGACACCTTTCAAGTCTATATGACACCTTTCAAGTCTATATAAACTTTCAAGTCTATATGACACCTTTCAAGTCTATATAAAACCTTTCAAGTCTATATGACACCTTTAAAGTCTATATAAACCTTTAAAGTCTATATGACACCTTTCAAGTCTATATAAACCTTTCAAGTCTATATGACACTTTTCAAGTCTAAATAAACCTTTCAAGTCTATATAACAATTTTCAAGTCTATATAAACCTTTCAAGTCTATATGACACCTTTCAAGTCTATATGACACCTTTCAAGTCTATATGACACCTTTCAAGTCTATATCACACCTTTCCGCCGAACAGTCTATATACCTGTAATCTATAAGTTGAACTCCCGCCCTCCCCCCCCCCACCCATAGTGGCCTACCTACCGTGTATAGGTGCCAGCACTATTGACATGACTAAAACTTCGAGCAGTCGGTTGAAAGCAGACCATGTGGACTTATCTGCCCCTTACCACCCCCGGGTGCTCAATGAAGATAAAACGTGATATGGGGTTATAACCGGGGGTGTTCCCCGGGGCGCCGGGTCAGTTTCCCAGATAGTTGCTGACACTCCAGTCATAGTCGTGGATTTGTACCAACAAATTTACAGCCCGGAGATAAAATAAAGACATGTGATTCAGCAATTTCTGGTGTTAAACTAGAACTACAGTACAACACCAGTTTGTTCTATTATTACACTACAAGTTTGTTCTATTATTACACTACAAGTTTGTTCTATGTACACTGTACTACAGTACCACACGTTTTTCTATAACTACATTACAACAGTTGTTTTTTGACAACATCAGAACAGTTTCTTCGATGGCTACAGTACAACAGCATTTTGTTCTAAGACTACAGTACAACAGCATTTTGTTCTAAGACTACAGTACAACAGCATTTGTTCTAAGACTACAGTACAGCAGTTTGTTCTATGGCTACAGTACAACAGTTTGTTCTATGACTACAGTACAGACAACATTGTTCTATGTACTACAGTACAACAGCAGTTTGTTCTTTGACTACAGTAAAGCAGTTGTTCTTTGCTACAGACAGCAGTTTGTTCTATGACTACAGTACAACAGTTTGTTCTACGACTACAGAAACAGTTTGTTCTATGACTACAGACAGCAGTTGTTCTATGACTACAGTACAACAGTTGTGTCCTAGAGACCACTGTTGGTGGTTTCCCCATCCCCACCCACCCCTACGTTGACTGTCCTGAGAGAAAGCTACGTTGACTGTCCCTGAGAGAAAGCTACGTTGACTGTCCTGAGAGAAAGCCGTTGACCTTCCTGAGAGAAAGCTACGTTGACTGTCCTGAGAGAAAGCCGTTGACCTTCCTGAGAGAAAGCTACGTTGACTGTCCTGAGAGAAAGCTACGTTGAGTGTCCTGAGAGAAAGCTACGTTGACTGTCCTGAGAGAAAGCTACGTTGACTGTCCTGAGAGAAAGCTACGTTGACTGTCCTGAGAGAAAGCTACGTTGAGTGTCCTGAGAGAAAGCTACGTTGACTGTCCTGAGAGAAAGCTACGTATGACTGTCCTGAGAGAAAGCTACGTTGACTGTCCTGAGAGAAAGCTACGTCGACTGTCCTGAGAGAAAGCTACGTTGACTGTCCTGAGAGAAAGCTACGTTGACTGTCCTCTGGCATGCTCGTAGAGATGACCAGTTCACTGACCAAAACGACTCGTGTTTAATTGAGGGGAAGACACGGCGGGTGTTATCTCTGAGCTCTTAAATTCCTGGTAATTTGACCATGGGTCATAAATTGTGACGGAAGAAAGACGATTACCACAATTGTCCGTCTCCTGATAACATGAGAACCCTGGGAAGCGACCCCAAGGAAGGGATCAACAAAAGGACCGTCCACCTGTTGGACGAGAGTACAATGCCCAGGAGTCAAGTTCCACTACACGTATTTCAACAACTACTTTCGTATCATGTAGGTAGGGTGGGGGCGGTTGTAGGGGTGGTTGAGCGGGGGCTCGGGGTGGCTGGGATGGTAGGGTGGCTGGGATGGTAGGGTGGCATCCCAAGCATTCTACAGCTAAAGACTTTTGTGTTTAAACATTAATATTTAATATACTAGCGATAACCCGTAAAAAATGACGTAATCTTTTTTGGTTCAAACAGCACTATCAAACAAAATCGATCGCAGCGCCACCTAACAGCATTACATCCATACAGACAACTGGAATTATGTATATTGATATTGTAAATAAAATTGGTATCGTTTTGAACCATTTCGTTATTTAAATGGCTAAGATAAAACTCGATCTGCCATTACAATAAGATTAATTACGATGTAGTACTCGAATATAAGAAAATATTTAAAAACACAATCGTTTGGGCGATCAAAGTGTTTGGGAAAGTCTGGGTGGTGGGTCTAGGAAAAGGTTAGTGTTTGATGTTGCATGTAATGGGAAAGGGAATTCGATTTGATGTAGAGCATGGAAGAAAAGGGCGGTGGGGTGTGGTGTAGAGTATGGAAGGAAAGGGCGGTGGGGTGAGGTGTAGAGTATGGAAGGAAAGGGCGGTGGGGTGTGGTGAGGTGTAGAGTATGGAAGGAAAGGGCGGTGTGGTGTGGTGTAGAGTATGGTAGGAAAGGGCGGTGGGGTGTGGTGTAGAGTATGGAAGAAAGGGCGGTGGGGTGTGGTGTAGAGTATGGAAGGAAAGGGTGGTGGGGTGTGGTGTAGAGTATGGAAGGAAAGGGTGGTGGAGTGTGGTGATGCGTGTACATGTTTACGACAGTTCCATCTCCAAATATTTCTATATCACCAGTACACACATGTCCTCATATAATCTCATATTTCAATATCACCACTACACACATGTCCTCATATAATCTCATATTTCTACATCACCAGTACACACATGTCCTCATTTAATCTCATATTTCTATATCACCTGTACACACATGTCCTCATATAATCTCATATTTCTATATCACCTTTATACACATGTCCTCATATAATCTCATATTTCTATATCACCTGTACACACACACATTTCCTCATATAATCTCATATTTCTATATCACCTGTACACACACAAATGTCCTCATATAATCTCATATTTCTATATCACCTGTAGACATGTCCTCATATAATCTCATATTTCTATATCACAAGTACACACATGTCCTCATATAATCTCATATTTCTATATCACAAGTACACACATGTCCTCATATAATCTCATATTTCTATATCACAAGTACACACATGTCCTCATATAATCTCATATTTCTATATCACAAGTACACACATGTCCTCATATAATCTCATATTTCTATATCACAAGTACACACATGTCCTCATATAATCTCATATTTCTATATCACAAGTACACACATGTCCCAATATAATCTCATATTTCTATATCACAAGTACACACATGTCCTCATATAATCTCATATTTCTATATCACAAGTACACACATGTCCTCATATAATCTCATATTTCTATATCACAAGTACACACATGTCCTCATATAATCTCATATTTCTATATCACAAGTACACACATGTCCTCATATAATCTCATATTTCTATATCACAAGTACACACATGTCCCAATATAATCTCATATTTCTATATCACAAGTACACACATGTCCTCATATAATCTCATATTTCTATATCACAAGTACACACATGTCCTCATATAATCTCATATTTCTATATCACCAGTACACACATGTCCTCATATAATCTCATATTTCTATATCACCAGTACACACATGTCCTCATATAATCTCATATTTCTATATCACCAGTACACACATGTCCTCATATAATCTCATATTTCTATATCACAAGTACACACATGTCCTCATATAATCTCATATTTCTATATCACCAGTACACACATGTCCTCATGTAATCTCATATTTCTATATCACCAGTACACACATGTCCTCATATAATCTCATATTTCTATATCACCAGTACACACATGTCCTCATATAATCTCATATTTCTATATCACCAGTACACACATGTCCTCATATAATCTCATATTTCTATATCACCAGTACACACATATCCTCATATAATCTCATATTTCTATATCACAAGTACACACATGTCCTCATATAATCTCATATTTCTATATCACCAGTACACACATGTCCTCATATAATCTCATATTTCTATATCACCAGTACACACATGTCCTCATATAATCTCATATTTCTATATCACCAGTACACACATGTCCTCATATAATCTCATATTTGTATATCACCAGTACACACATGTCCTCATATAATCTCATATTACTATATCACCAGTACACACATGTCCTCATATAATCTCATATTTCTATATCACCAGTACACACATGTCCTCATATAATCTCATATTTCTATATCATCAGTACACACATGTCCTCATATAATCTCATATTTCTATATCACCAGTACACACACGTCCTCATATAATCTCATATTTCTATATCACCTGTACACACGTCCTCATATAATCTCATATTTCTATATAAACTGTACACACACATGTCCTCATATAATCTCATATTTCTATATCACCTGTACACACGTCCTCATATAATCTCATATTTCTATATCACCTGTACACACGTCCTCATATAATCTCATATTTCTATATAACCTGTACACACACATGTCCTCATATAATCTCATATTTCTATATCACCTGTAAACACGTCCTCATATAATCTCATATTTCTATATCACCTGTACACACACATGTCCTCATATAATCTCATATTTCTTTATCACCTGTACACACACATGTCCTCATATAATCTCATATTTCTATATCACCTGTACACATGTCCTCATATAATCTCATATTTCTATATCACCTGTAAACACGTCCTCATATAATCTCATATTTCTATATCACCTGTACACACACATGTCCTCATATAATCTCATATTTCTATATCACCTGTACACACACATGTCCTCATATAATCTCATATTTCTATATCACCTGTACACACGTCCTCATATAATCACATATTTCTATATCACCGGTACACACACACATGTCCTCATATAATCTCATATTTCTATATAACCTGTACACACACATGTCCTCATATAATCACATATTTCTATATCACCGGTATACACACACATGTCCTCATATAATCTCATATTTCTATATCACCGGTACACACATGTCCTCATATAATCTCATATTTCTATATCACCTATACACACGTCCTCATATAATCTCATATTTCTATATCACCTGTACACACACATGTCCTCATATAATCTCATATTTCTATATCACCTGTACACACACATGTCCTCATATAATCTCATATTTCTATATCACCTGTACACACGTCCTCATATAATCACATATTTCTATATCACCGGTACACACACACATGTCCTCATATAATCTCATATTTCTATATCACCTGTACACACGTCCTCATATAATCACATATTTCTATATCACCGGTACACACACACATGTCCTCATATAATCTCATATTTCTATATAACCTGTACACACACATGTCCTCATATAATCTCATATTTCTATATCACCGGTATACACACACATGTCCTCATATAATCTCATATTTCTATATCACCGGTACACACATGTCCTCATATAATTTCTTATTTCTATATCACCTGTACACACGTCCTCATATAATCTCATATTTCTATATCACCGGTACACACACACATGTCTTCATATAATCTCATATTTCTATATCACCGGTACACACACACATGTCCTCATATAATCTCATATTTCTATATCACCTGTACACACACATGTCCTCATATAATCTCATATTTCTATATCAAATGTACACATGTCCTCATATAATCTCATATTTCTATATCACCTGTACACACACACATGTTCTCATATAATCTCATATACGTATGTCTCTCATTAAGTCCATATAGTGTATAATTCTGAGATTCAAACTGCCATGGACAGTTCATTTTCTCATACATTTTGGCCCCTCAGACCTCTGAGAAATGTGCATACAAATATCAATAATTCAATTATCTACATTGAAGAGTTAGTTTAAAACAGATTCTAAAGCGTATTGAAGAGTGCATGGTACATTAAGTTGACAATAGATTCCAAAGTCTATTGAGGCGTGAATTGAAGAGTCAGTTTACAATAGATTCCAAAGTCTATTGAGGCGTGCATGGCTCCCATTTCCACAGTCACTGCCACTGTGTAAGACTGAATGGGGAAATGTTCCCTCGTCTTGGCCTCGCCATGGCATTCAAGTGAAGGGTGGGACAGGGGCACTTGAAAGAAAGATCGAGAATGGAACTTGGCCTTGCTATTGTGTCTCAACAGTTCGGGATTAGAACCATCTCACTGAGGACGGGGGGCTATCAAATAACTGATCCCCGTCAGAGGTTCCTTGCTTTGCCCCCTGTAGACTCAAATAACTGATCCCTGTCAGAGATCCCTTGCTGTGACCCCCTGTAGACTCTCAAAGTAGTTTGCAGTGTTCAGGTAAGTTGTTCAGGCTGAGTGGTTTGTGGATGTCCAGGCGTCCAAGAGTTTAGGGACTGACCAGCGCTGACCGACCGTTCACGCAGGGTTCGAGCTCATTATGTCAGGATTAGTGAACTGGAGATTCTGTGATCTCAGGCCTTGATAGCTGGGTGGGGGGGGTGGGGGTTAAATAATGTACTTGACCCTAGGTCATGGTCATTAGAATAAACCAAAGAATATTCTCGAAGATGTACCCGGAAATGAAAATATTTTTTCGATGAATTTGAGAGAGGAATTCTTCTTTATATTTACTGGTAATTTTAAATGTTGAGAACAGTTGGCTATGACCGTCCACCCCTCAGAGTGTTGGCTTGCTAGACAGTCAACCCCTCAGAGTGTTTGCTTGCTAGACCATGCACAATTATGATAACAGCAACATTCCTCTGTATTCGCCAGTACCACCGATTGCATCTACTTCAATGTGCACTGGTGAGCGGACACAACAGAGACGACAAACAAGAAAATAGTCGTAGATACACCAATTATTTTGATAAAACGTTAGTTAATATTTGGCTCAGGAGCAGCTCAGATTAGAGATTAATCTTTCTTGTTTCGTAACAAAATATTCCTTCTGAATGACGTCATCGGCCTTATCGTAAGACTAATGTTTTCTTCGACATTAGGAGATTGTGTACCATTTAATATGTGGTCAGCCATGATGGTAGGCGTGGTCAAAAGTTGACCAACATGTTGATGGGGTTGGGTCCAGACGTCTGGCTTATGTAGCATACCAAGTCTGGGGACAGGACATTTGTGAGCGACGGATAGGGGAGTTAAGCCGAAAAGGGGATTTAGGCCGAAAATGGAAGTTAGTCCAAAAAGGGGAGTTAAGCCGAAAAGGGGAGTTTGGCCGAAAAGGGGAGTTAGGCCGAAAAGGGGAGTTAAGGGAAAGAACTTTGATGGAAGTCAAGGCCGAAACATTTGCGATTCATTTTAACGTCCACATCAATTGGACAAAACATTTATTTAACGAATTTAACCTACTCTCTCCACTCTCTCTCTCTCTTAATTTCGTTACTTTCGTTCTCATACTTTCTCCCTCTGTTTCTTTCCCTTTCTCCATATTCTCAGTCTTATACTTACACGCAACTATTGGTATTCAACTACGATCAAAACATTGAACGGAATCAGCGCCCACCCCGCCATCCACTACAACCTTGCCAGTAAGACCTGCCCCCCCACCTGATCCCCCCCACCTGATCCCCCCCACCTGATCCCCCCCACCTGATCTCCCCCCACCTGATCCCCACCCCTATACTTGCACCCTTTGAGCACCGGGTCCTTCCAGTTATTTCCCAGCGTAGATTCCTGGTGGAGATAGCCAGCGACTTACCTCCCTTGGACCTCACACCCCTTTCATAACACGGCCATTATTTGACCACAGCGACAGGTCATGGTCCCTTATCTCGGCGTGTCAACGGACAGTCGGGACACCCACCGGACTCAAGTGCCACTCACAATTCAGCCCTTCACTTTTTTTACTGGAGACACGGGGAGGGGAGGGGTGGCGGTAGGTAGTTCAGAGGCCATCAGGGATTTGACCTGTCTTTAAGATTAATGGTGACCCGGAGCGCGGGTCAACATATGACGTCACAGACTGGTCTTGGATTCAACCAAACATCTTCAGGTGTTTTACCATGTTTGGTGTCTTACAGTGACGTAGTGGGCTGCACGAGTTGTGTCACGCACCGGTGACCGGCATACTGACCATCACATCAGAAAAGGTGGCCCAAGGGGTGACAACTCCATCCACTCTCCCTGACTACGCCCTTGAATCATCATTTATCTCATCATCATGACTCAACAGTATCTCACTCTCTGTGGATTATAAAGAAAGATGAAATAAAGTAACAATAAACATACACATGTATTTAAGGGAGTGTTCAATAAATAAAGTAACAATAAACATACACATGTATTTAAGGGAGTGTTCAGTAAATAAAGTAACAATGAACATACACATGTATTTAAGGGAGTGTTCAGTAAATAAAGTAACAATAAACATACAAATGTATTTAAGGGAATGTTCAGTAAATAAAGTAACAATAAACATACACATGTATTTAAGGGAGTGTTCAGTAAATAAATTAACAATAAACATGCACATGTATTTAGGGAGTGTTCAATAAATAAAGTAACAATAAACATACACATGTATTTAGGGAGTGTTCAATAAATAAAGTAACAATAAACATACACATGTATTTAGGGAGTGTTCAATAAATAAAGTAACAATAAACATACACATGTATTTAAGGGAGTGTTCAGTAAAGCTGTTTGATTCAAGGCACTTCACAGCCTACCTCCAAAATACACACACGCACACAGACACACACACACGCGCACACACATACACCCACACAGACACACACAGACACACATTCGGCCTTGTCAGCCACCTAGATCACACACACACACACAAACACAGACACACACACACAAACACACACATTCTGCCTTGTCAACCACCTAGGCCACACACACACTAAAACACAGACACACACACAAACACTCATATTCTGCCTTATCAACCACCTAGAACACACACACACACACACAATCGGCCTTGTCAGCCACCTAGGCCACACACACACAAACACAGGCACACACACAAACACAGGCACACACAAACACACTCATTCGGCCTTGTCAGCCACATAGACCACAGACACACACACACACACACAAACACACACACATATTCGGCCTTGTCAGCCACCTAGACCACACACACACAGACACACATACACGTTTCGTCTGGTCATCCAACTGGACCTCCCACGAAGAAGACGACCCTCACGCCTGACTGACCTATTTAGATCTTTGCCATTGACTTGATCTGATTACCTCAGTGCACATCTTGGTGCCAGGATTATTCATCATGTTTAGGTTCTGACTCCTAGCCCGCACACACACACACCCAGGTCGTACATTTGGATCTAAACGGAAGCTTCCCACCAACAACAGAAATAAATCTCTATAACAGACACAGACATCACTCAAATACTCAGGTGTAATATTTGGACTTGTCCGATAGTTCACAACTACATCTTTGATGTCTCCAGTCAGTGGACCACTACATCTTTGATGTGTCCTATCAGTGGACCACTACATCTTTGATGTCTCCTATCAGTGGACCACTACATCTTTGATGTGTCCAGTCAGTGGACCACTACATCTTTGATGTCTCCAGTCAGTGGACCACTACATCTTTGATCGCTGTAACTCTTTGGTATCTGATTCTTAAAGCCTGTGATATTATCGCCTTGATCTCAAAGATCATGGCTCCATGGAAATGTCAAATACTTGAATTAACTCTTACCTTTACATTTATTGTTCCGAATTGCTATAACAAACACAACACAAACACAACAACATTAAAACTCTCCTCAAAAATTGAACCATCCTAGGAATCATGGTAAAGGCATAGATCGTTGACCTTTAGAAATAAAAGAATGTGAAAAACTACCAAAGATGCCTGCGGCAACAAAACATAAATATTGACTGTCAAAATGATGAGATGCATAGTATGTAGGGGAAGGAAGTAGAAATGTAATATGTTCAAATGTATGGCAAGACATCTCAGCCAGCATTTCTCTTCCTGTGATATTCATACATTTTTATACGTGTCCGTCGAGGTGCCCGTTTGACCGTACCAGAGCTGGCTGGCAACAATGACCCTAATCTGTGCACGGGGGTAAACGAAATGTCTATACAAATATTTTCTCTTATTCTTATGTTCCAGAATGTTCGCCCGTAAAGTCGTAAAGACAAGAGGACGCTGGCTGATATTGAAACGATTTATGCAATGTTCCGTAACAAAAACATGCGCAGACAACAACAAAAACAAAAAAAGTTACATCAAACCGTTTCCGGTGCCCGGAAGCCAAACGACTCTGTCAGAAAAGTTTTGCCGTCAGCAATGATTTGGAAAGTGTGTATGTGGGGGGGGGGAGGTGAGGGGTTAAATTGGATGTTAGATGTATATGGGGCGGCCGATGTGCAAAGAGTGGAATATACGGTTTTTTTTTGTGTTTAAAATTGTAGTTGTAAAATAAACTGGTTGATAGGTTCTAAAAGACGAAACAATAACCGGAACGGAAAACAATAACTCTGCCAGCCATGACAATAACTGGATCAGAAAAAAGTTTTTGCTAACTACATCAAAGCTAGTAACAAATATTGGGACTTAAATTATGATACGACACACACACGAATTACCCACAAAAATTACCTACCAGGTCGTGTCAACAATTGGGTCACTGGACAAAGTCTCACTGTGTAGGTTTGAGTTCTTTAACTAAACTCTTTTGTTGTTGGTTTAAACAAATTAATATGAAAATGAAGCAACTCAGCCTCATTAGCATAAATCCATCAATTCAGCCTCATTAGCATAAATTCATCAACTCAGCCTCATTAGCATAAATCCATCAACTCAGCCTCATTAGCATAAATCCATCAACTCAGCCTCGTTAGCATAAATCCATCAACTCAGCCTCATTAGCATAAATCCATCAACTCAGCCTCATTAGCATAAAGCCATCAACTCAGCCTCATTAGCATAAATCCATCAACTCAGCCTCATTAGCATAAATCCATCAACTCAGCCTCATTAGCATAAATCCATCAACTCAGCCTCATTAGCATAAGTCTATGAAATCACTTATCTGTCAATACACTAGCTGAAGATGTCTATACACTAGCTGAAGATGTCAATACACTAGCTGAAGATGTCAATACACAAGCTGAAGATGTCAATACACTAGCTGAAGATGTCAATACACTAGCTGAAGATGTCAAATGACTAGCTGAAGATGTCAATACACTAGCTGAAGATGTCAAAGCACCAGCTGAAGATGTTTACAATATCGATGTGACTCCAGCACATTGAACCTAGTGCACTACTCAAAGAGCCAGGTTTTTGTAACATAAAGAGAAAACGTTTAAACGAATGGTTGCTCCGGTGACTCAAGAGATTGCCTCTAAATAAATTGCAGACGTTATTTTGCGCAATGAGATTCTATCAATCTGATCAAGGGCTGATATATGACTTGAGGTTCTGGGGATTTCTTTGGGGAGAACGGTTGGTCCAATCAGAAACCGAGATGTGTATCACGTGCCGTGACTCTTCATTTGCATACATTTCGTAACCAGACGATGAAAGATCAAAGTCAGATGCCAGCACGTTCCCTGCAGGGGATCTCAAGATGTAAGACCCCAACTAGTGAACCCCAGATCTGCCATCACGGACTCAAGGGGTTTCATACAATTAGTGAACCCCAGATCTGCCATCACGGACTCAAGGGGTTTCATACAATTAGTGAACCCCAGATCTGCCATCACGGACTCAAGGGGTTTCATACAATTAGTGAACCCCAGATCTGCCATCACGGACTCAAGGGGTTTCATACAATTAGTGAACCCCAGATCTGCCATCACGGACTCAAGGGGTTTCATACAATTAGTGAACCCCAGATCTGCCATCACGGACTCAAGGGGTTTCATACAATTAGTGAACCCCAGATCTGCCATCACGGACTCAAGGGGTTTCATACAATTAGTGAACCCCAGATCTGCCATCACGGACTCAAGGGGTTTCATACAATTAGTGAACCCCAGATCTGCCATCACGGACTCAAGGGGTTTCATACAATTAGTGAACCCCAGATCTGCCATCACGGACTCACGGGGTTTCATACAATTAGTGAACCCCAGATCTGCCATCACGGACTCAAGGGGTTTCATACAATTAGTGAACCCCAGATCTGCCATCACGGACTCAAGGGGTTTCATACAATTAGTGAACCCCAGATCTGCCATCACGGACTCACGGGGTTTCATACAATTAGTGAACCCCAGATCTGCCATCACGGACTCAAGGGGTTTCATACAATTAGTGAACCCCAGATCTGCCATCACGGACTCAAGGGGTTTCATACAATTAGTGAACCCCAGATCTGCCATCACGGACTCAAGATGTTTCATTTTGTCTCCTTCCTGTCTCATTACAAAATAAATAACATACGGAATAGATATCGAAAGAAATAACGATATAGCGATCTTATTATTCTTATTAAATGTGTTATATGATATTGCTATTAAATTATGTCTCAGAGATCGCAGTAAATATCTTATGAGATATCTTTAAACAACAAATTCTGAGATATATGTAAACAACTAAGAGATTTTTAAAATTCATTTATTTGTCTCAAACACTTTATCAATATTTAAAACTCTGATAAAAATGCAAGACTAGACAAAAACCATGGATAAGCGTAGGATGCAATATTCTTCTGTATAGAAGATATCTGGAATAGATAAGATAAGAAAGATTTGCTTAGAGATTGTGGCCAAATGTCCATCAAAGCAGAACTTGACCTCCTGAATATCTGGCCAGGGAATGACCACGTGACCTGTTGAGACACTTCAGTAGACAGTTTTCTATATCCAGACATCGGACAACTTCCCTCCCCACCCCTCCACATCCCCATGGACAGGTCAAATGATTGCATTAATTTGATTAAAAGTATTCAATAAAAATAATATGCTCTTAATATTTGATCGCAGTCAAGTTTTTTAGGAGATTAAAACATTCACAATTTATGTAAATAAAACGTAAATATAATTAGATGATACAAGATGTTATACACGTCTAGTCTCTCGTCTGTTAGCGGCGTCACATTCTTCTGTCGAACTAATGCGCACCGGTGCCGTCTCTGTCAATAAGAGAATCCTCTATGGTGTGCAAAACAAGTAAGACTCATTCTCCTCCCATTATTGTCCTGTGACAAAGTCAGTTTATGTTCTTACAACGATGAGACATGTCTGGCACAACGATGAGACATGTCTGCCACAACGATGATACATGTCTGCCACAACGATGAGACATGTCTGCCACAACGATGAGACATGTCTGCCACAACGATGAGACATGTCTGCCACAACGATGAGACATGTCTGCCACAACGATGAGACATGTCTGCCACAACGATGAGACATGTCTGCCACAACGATGAGACATGTCTGCCACAACGATGAGACATGTCTGCCACAACGATGAGACATGTCTGCCACAACGATGAGACATGTCTGCCACAACGATGAGACATGTCTGCCACAACGATGAGACATGTCTGCCACAACGATGAGACATGTCTGCCACAACGATGAGACATGTCTGCCACAACGATGAGACATGTCTGCCACAACGATGAGACATGTCTGCCACAACGATGAGACATGTCTGGCACAACGATGAGACATGTCTACCACAACGATGAGACATGTCTGCCACAACGATGAGACATGTCTGCCACAACGATGAGACATGTCTGCCACAACGATGAGACATGTCTGCCACAACGATGAGACATGTCTGCCACAACGATGAGACATGTCTGCCACAACGATGAGACATGTCTGCCACAACGATGAGACATGTCTGCCACAACGATGAGACATGTCTGGCACAACGATGAGACATGTCTGCCACAACGATGAGACATGTCTGCCACAACGATGAGACATGTCTGCCACAACGATGAGACATGTCTGCCACAACGATGAGACATGTCTGCCACAACGATGAGACATGTCTGCCACAACGATGAGACATTCTGCCAGTACATACATTTCTTGAAACAAATCAGCAAAATTTACAGTTACAGTTTTTTTATTTTAAACTGCAAAGTATTTCCAAAATTTTCAAACAAACGCTATTAATACAGTTATTTTTCTGAACCATGCGTCCATTACAGAGATATGCTAAAGAAAATCTGTTTATTACAATTTAATCCTGTCACAAATGTGTTTACTACAATCTTAACACACGGAACCCATATTTATGGTTTTCACGGGTCAATTTATTTTTCTTTTTTTTTAAATTTCATAATGAAAACTTTTCATGTCTTTGAGTTTAAATTAGGGATTTCCATATAGAGAATAATGAATGTCTTCTGAAAGCGATTATTGGCTCCTGTTATCGTTTGCGAAGACGTGGGGGGGGGGAGGGGGGAAAGGAAGGGTCTAGATGATGGAAGTGAGAAACCTGCACGAGTTTTAATCGACACGAAACACAAGCCTTTAACTGTCTAAACCTGTGAGATTCAGGATATCCCCCAACCATCCCCCCACACACACATTCACACATGTATAAAGCTCTAACCCCCCTTCCCAACATTCAGAACTCGATCCTTTAATAAATAGGTACTCCACGGAGAGATGGAACGATTCTCCCCGTCTCAGGGGAATCTTTAGTCGGAGACCCATCCATGCGTGACCGGTAGAGTTGAGTGTCCGTGATCTTATCGGCAGGGGCCGTTTTAAAAATGGCAAAACTCGTTCGAGCGGATCGGGTGGTTAGAAGATGACGTTCCATTGTTGGCGTGGATGTGGAGGCCCTTGCCAGTTTGGTTGCTCGGCCGTGCAATGAGCTCCCGCAGCCCCCCTCCCCATACAGCACAAATGACAGGTCTCCAAGTGTCAATCATGACGAAATTGAGGGGCTGCCGTCAGAGTAGGTCAAGCACACGAGCTGATCAACTTGGGACATGGCCTCGGTCGAGGGTTCTCGGACTAGAAATGTAGGCTACCCTATGAGCTGATCGACTTGGGACGTGGCCGAGGGCAGATCGAGGGTTCTCGTACTAGAAATAGTACTCGTGGGCTATCCTAATAATGCCACTAACACAATGGCAATGAACACTTGTAATTTTTGTTGTTACGAATTGCATGCTACAGAAATACAAGGCATTTTTATTATTGTTAATACATTTTAAAAATAATAATAATAATAATAATAATAAAAATAATAATAATAATAATAATAATAATAATAATAATAATAATAATAATAATAATAATAATAGGTTGCCATTTACGTTTAGGGTCGTAAAACAATCATCATTCTGTAAATGACACGTTCAATGAGACACGTGATTAAACGTTGCTACAAATTTGTTCTTTTTTAAAACTGTAATAGTTTATAAAGTCTAATATCCAATAAATGATTGCAAAAAATGGTCGATTAATTAACGTGGATAAACTTACATTTGTTGTCTTCTTACAATAATATTTGAACATTTTTTCTGCTCAAACTTTTTTTAAACGTTTTTTTCGTTGTGTGACGTCATCTGTGATACACGTCCATATACATTTTTGTTTATTTTTAAACATTAATTAAATCAATATAAATAACAAAAGGTAAAAGCGCTGTGTTGTAAATTGTCGAATGTTTGGTTGTTGAGGGACTGCGAGTAAATGAAATTATAGGATCAAAGTTGTTGTTGAGCGATTTTAACAAGTGATCAACCAAAGCGACATCCATTTGTTGTATGTTGTAGTTATTGACGTCGCTAAGATCCAAAGGGACATCCATTTGTTGTATGATGTAGTTATTGACGTCGATAAGATCCAAAGGGACATCCATTTGTTGTATGTTGTAGTTATTGACGTCGATAAGATCCAAAGGGACATCCATTTGTTGTATGTTGTAGTTGTTGACGTCACTAAGATATGCATCATGTCATCAAAAAAACGTCATAGAATTGACTGATGTTATGGAGCAGTGATTCTAAAACTATTTTTTAGTGGCCTCCACTGCATTTTAACCATTTTTTAAAAAAATCACTTTAAAGAAAATATTACTTTTTTTTTAATGACGAGTGATAAATGGGCCTTTATTTGTCTGGAGCTTTTTAGTCAAAGGCCTATTTGTCGTGTGACCAATTATGGGAGGCAATGAGAGGCCGCTCTGTTGGGGTAACCTGGTAAAGCGAGGCCGACTTTATGGCTGTGAAATATTAGGACCGATTTGAAGGGACAGTTGTGTCATGTCTCGAACTGACTGTGCACCAATCATAGTGTGATTCCATGTAACTAAATGCGCACCAATCATAGTGTGATTCCATGTAACTAAATGCGCACCAATCACAGTGTGATTCCATGTAACTAAATGTGCACCAATCATAGTGTGATTCCATGTAACTAAATGTGAACCAATCATAGTGTGATTCCATGTAACTAAATGTGCACCAATCATAGTGTGATTCCATGTAACTAAATGCGCACCAATCATAGTGTGATTCCATGTAACTAAATGCGCACCAATCATAGTGTGATTCCATGTAACTAAATGTGCACCAATCATAGTGTGATTCCATGTAACTAAATGCGCACCAATCACAGTGTGATTCCATGTAACTAAATGCGCACCAATCATAATGTGATTCCAAGTTAATTTTTTTGAGCTAGTCCAAGGTCTTTGATGTTACATTAAGTCCAGAAAGGTATTCGCACCTTTTCCATTCAAACTTGCATCGCAACCCATCTTAGTGTACAGCTAGTTCTTATGGTACAGCCAGTTCTTAGGGTACAGCCAGTTCTTAGGGTACAGCCAGTTCTTAGGGTACAGCCAGTTCTTAGGGTACAGCCAGTTCTCCATCAGGTACAGCCAAGCATGTATAAGGCACAACAAGATGCAGCCCTGCAATTGATACAACCTTGCAATTTTCAGTCAATCGTGCACTATTACTGTCCAGCCTTGCACTTGGAAAAAAAAACCTCGCAATAGATTGTATATTCTTGTTGTTCATACAGTCTTGCAATGGTTGGTACAGACATTCAATGGTTACTACAGTCTTGCAATGTTTGGTACAGCTTTTCAATGGTTACTACAGCCTTACAATGGCTGGTACAGACATTCAATGGTTACTACAGCCTTACAATGGCTGGTACAGACATTCAATGGTTACTACAGCCTTACAATGGCTGGTACAGACATTCAATGGTTACTACAGCCTTACAATGGCTGGTACAGACATTCAATGGTTACTACAGCCTTACAATGGCTGGTACAGACATTCAATGGTTACTACAGCCTTACAATGGCTGGTACAGACATTCAATGGTTACTACAGCCTTACAATTGCTGGTACAGACATTCAATGGTTACTACAGCCTTACAATGGCTGGTACAGACATTCAATGGTTACTACAGCCTTACAATGGCTGGTACAGACATTCAATGGTTACTACAGCCTTACAATGGCTGGTACAGACATTCAATGGTTACTACAGCCTTACAATGGCTGGTACAGACATTCAATGGTTGTTACAACCTTGCACTGATCGATACATCCTTGCAGTGGTTGTTACAACCTTGCACTGATCGATACATCCTTGCAGTGGTTGTTACAACCTTGTACTGATCGATACATCCTTGCAGTGGTTGTTACAACCTTGCACTGATCGATACATCCTTGCAGTGGTTGTTACAACCTTGCACAGATCGATACATCCTTGCAGTGGTTGTTACAACATTGCACTGATCGATACATCCTTGCAGTGGTTGTTACAACCTTGCACTGATCGATACATCCTTGCAGTGGTTGTTACAACCTTGCACTGATCGATACATCCTTGCACTGATCGATACAACCTTGCACTGATCGATACATCCTTGCACTGATCGATACATCCTTGCACTGATCGATACATCCTTGCACTGATCGATACATCCTTGCACTGATCGATACATCCTTGCACTGATCGATACATCCTTGCACTGATCGATACATCCTTGCAATGGTTGGTACCGTCTAAAGAACAATCTACTTACACGATGTGTGTGAATAAAGCAATAAATGAAAAGCTTTGTTAGAGGGCATACACAGCTGTAGATGTAGACTTTATTAGAGAGCATACACAGCTGTAGATGTTGACTTTGTTAGAGGGCATACACAGCTGTAGATGTAGACTTTATTAGAGGGCATACACAGCTGTAGATGTTGACTTTGTTAGAGGGCATACACAGCTGTAGATGTTGACTTTGTTAGAGGGCATACAAAGCTGTAGATGTTGACTTTGTTAGAGGGCATACACAGCTGTAGATGTTGACTTTGTTAGAGGGCATACACAGCTGTAGATGTAGACTTTGTTAGAGGGCATTCAAAGCTGTAGATGTTGACTTTGTTAGAGGGCATACACAGCTGTAGATGTTGACTTTGTTAGAGGGCATTCACAGCTGTAGATGTTGACTTTGTTAGAGGGCATACACAGCTGTAGATGTTGACTTTGTTAGAGGGCATACACAGCTGTATATGTTGACTTTGTTAGAGGGCATACACAGCTGTAGATGTTGACTTTGTTGCTACCAACATGTATCCGTACAAATAAATAATTCACTGCTAATAAACCAGAGACAAGAAAACAATTGTGAGCACAAGTCCCTAACAAAAACGCAGCTTGTGCTTGTTACAATAACCTTGACATTGTAGCTATAGTTATACAATAACCTTGACATTGTAGCTATAGTAACATCCTCATCCAATTTCTAACACATCTCGCAACAACAACAACAAAAACAAACAATATGTGATTGTGATTGTGATTGAGTAGCACCAAATCGATTGGATGTAATCTTGTTCATTCTTTGCCCTGGTCCCTGATTGTCCTGGCCAAGCGGTTCATCCCTGTGACGGAGTTATTCCAAACTAAATTAAACCCTTACATTGTCCCCACGCCTCACGACTGACGAGGGGCGATTAGAAAGAAAAGAACATAAAAGAAAGATTTGACGAGTGAACAATTGAAGAGCTCCAAACAACCTTGACACAGACTCCAACAGCCACGTCACTATAGCATTGTTGAGAAACGGGTTATTTTAAGGATCCCTCCGCCACGCCCCCGCCCCCAAGGGACACCGGACAGGATCCTGGGTGTAGATCCCAGCACTAGGAGTGGGGGGGGGGCGGGAGCGTTGTTTTTCTACCTCTCCTAATCCAGCAATTAAAATTCCTCCCTCCCTTCTATCATGCGCCTCCCATCCTCTTTGTTTCCTCCCGTTGTTTCCTCCTGGGTACTCCGGGAGTCCAAGGGCGGTAACACGACGAGCCAAGGGAAAATGAATTGTCCCCACCAGAAAGGAGTGGTTTAGAATTAAATCCCCCTCTGGGAGACGTCCATAGAGTTCTATCCCCTATCTGCACTTTCTATGAAATATGATTACATTTGATCACCAGTAAACACGACGTGGGTCTGGTCTGAATATTATCTCCAGCGTTACAGCTCTACTACTTACGAATGGTCATGTACGAAATGTACGAAATAGGCTAGCGGGAACAGTCAAATATAAACTTACATGACATAGTCTCACATTAAATGACTGTATTGAGATTTCGTGCTGTGATATCTAACGACAATGGGATAACATTAAGGATGAAATACCATCTTAGGATGGGATACCATGTTAGGATGGGATACCATGTTAGGATGGGATCACGATTCAGTTGCATGATTTGATAAAATCCTTGATTTAGAAGCTGTTGATGTAGAAGCTGTTGGTGTAGAAGCTGTTGTTGTAGAAGCTGTTGATGTAGAAGCTGTTGGTGTAGAAGCTGTTGATGTAGAAGCTGTTGGTGTAGAAGCTGTAGGTGTAGAAGCTGATGATGTAGAAGCTGTTGGTGTAGAAGCTGGTGATGTAGAAGCTGTTGGTGTAGAAGCTGTTGATGTAGAAGCTGTTGATGTAGAAGCTGTTGATGTAGAAGCCGTTGATGTAGAAGCTGTTTCCTCGATGTGATTCTGCTACCAAAGATAGGTTCCCATTCTCTTGCGGGATCTCGGTCCCCTGTGGTTTCATTTGTGAAATGGGATCCCATTCTCTTGTCCTTTGATGTGATTCCATTCTCTTGTCCTTCGTTGTGATCCCATTCTCTTGTCCTTCGATGTTATCCCATTCTCTTGTCCTTCGATGTGATCCCATTCTCTTGTCCTTCGATGTGATCCCATTCTCTTGTCCTTCGATGTGATCCCATTCTCTTGTCCTTCGATGTGATCCAATTCTCTTGTCCTTCGATGTGATCCAATTCTCTTGTCCTTCGATGTGATCCCATTCTCTAGTCCTTCGATGTGATCCCATTCTCTTGTCCTTCGATGTGATCCAATTCTCTTGTCCTTCGATGTGATCCAATTCTCTTGTCCTTCGTTGTGATCCCATTCTCTAGTCCTTCGATGTGATCCCATTCTCTTGTCCTTGGATGTGATCCCATTCTCTTGTCCTTCGATGTGATCCCATTCTCTAGTCCTTCGATGGATCTCGTTTTCCACAAAAAATGAATTGACCAATGAAATTTCGATCTCGTTAGGATACCGTCGAATTAGACGTCATTTCCGGATTGATACCTTTCTAGGACACTAATATTTGAACCAAGTGTGACAAGATCCACAGGTAGAAATTAAACTGTCGTTAACAGACGGCCAAACTGACGACTTATCACCACCCGTCCCCCGCCCGTTCATTGCCACCTCTTAATTGTTTTCTTAAATATAATTGTAGTTACAGGATGTTGCAAACAAAGGGAAATAATCCATTGGCGTCGTGACGTTGTAGGCCTCTGAGATGACGTCACGTCACCTTGACAGACGATAAGAGTGGATTCCCGTCTGTATGAACTTGTTGATTCCAGGTCAATGACCTCACTCGATCGTAGAATCAACACGCAGTCTCTTATCTACCTCAGTTCTTTGAATTAAAGTGTGGAGTGGGGGCGTGGGTGTGTGGGTGTGGGGGGCGGGGGTGTGCTCAAATTTGGACATTGGAAAGGTGGCACAGGGGGGGGGGTCATAAAAGGTTCTTGTTATTGCTCGTCTGCTGGCATTCAATGTTTGAACGTGCCTCAGATTTATGAGGTCCCCAACCTTATGAGCCCACTGTTTTGTTGGCATTGCTGTCGTAAAAATATGTGTGGAGATCTGTGGGAATGTGGGGGCGAGGGGTTGTACATTACTTACGTATGTTCACAGTATTTTTAATTTCATTTTTACGAAGTGCCAAACATGTTTTGATAGCCGGCTCTTGAGCGCGTGACTCTTAGGATCACACGACTGTTGGACAAGACGATCACTTTAGTGTGTGACTCTTAGGATCACGTGACTGTTGGACCGGACGATCATTTGAGTGCGTGACTCTTAGGATCACGTGACTGTTGAGCCAGACGATCATTTGAGTGCGTGACTCTGAGGATCACGTGACTGTTGGACCAGACGATCATTTGAGTACGTGACTCTTAGGATCACGTGACTGTTAATATTTAAGTGCTTAATAGTTTTGTGTTTGCAATAGGGGTGTACCGGACTTCGGCTCCGGCTCTAGAAAATCCGGAATCCGGCCATTTTAACATATCCGGCTACGACTATGGCAGATTTTCACTTCATAAATCCGGCCAAATCCGGCTCCAGCCAGATATCAAAAATATAATCAGTTACATCCCTAACTTATGTTTCTGCTAATTTCTAACAAGCTAGTATTTATTCGTGTTTTAATGTGTTGGAAATGGAACAACTGCAACCCATTGCATGGAACAACTGCAGTCCATTGCATAGAACAACTGCAGTCCATTACATAGAACAACTGCAATCCATTACATAGAACAACTACCATCATTGCATAGAACAACTGCAATCCATTACATAGAACAACTACCATCATTGCATAGAACAACTGCAATCCATTACATAGAACAACTACCATCATTGCATAGAACAACTGAAATTCATTACATAGAACAACTACCATCATTGCATAGAACAACTGCAATCCATTACATAGAACAACTACCATCATTGCATAAAACAACTGCAATCCATTACATAGAACAACTACCATCATTGCATAGAACAACTGCAATCCATTACATAGAACAACTACCATCATTGCATAGAACAACTGCTATCCATTACATAGAACAACTACCATCATTGCATAGAACAACTGCAATCCATTACATAGAACAACTACCATCATTGCATAGAACAACTGAAATCCATTACATAGAACAACTACCATCATTACATAGAACAACTACCATCATTACATAGAACAACTACCATCATTACATAGAACAACTACCATCATTACATAGAACAACTACCATCATTACATAGAACAACTACCATCATTACATAGAACAACTACCATCATTACATAGAACAACTACCATCATTGCATAGAACAACTGAAATCCATTACATAGAACAACTACCATCATTACATAGAACAACTACCATCATTACATAGAACAACTACCATCATTACATAGAACAACTACCATCATTACATAGAACAACTACCATCATTACATAGAACAACTACCATCATTACATAGAACAACTACCATCATTACATAGAACAACTACCATCATTACATAGAACAACTACCATCATTACATAGAACAACTACCATCATTACATAGAACAACTACCATCATTACATAGAACAACTACCATCATTACATAGAACAACTACCATCATTACATAGAACAACTACCATCATTACATAGAACAACTACCATCATTACATAGAACAACTACCATCATTACATAGAACAACTACCATCATTACATAGAACAACTACCATCATTACATAGAACAACTACCATCATTACATAGAACAACTACCATCATTACATAGAACAACTACCATCATTACATAGAACAACTACCATCATTACATAGAACAACTACCATCATTGCATAGAACAACTACCATCATTACATAGAACAACTACCATCATTGCATAGAACAACTGTTATCCATTTCATACAGCATTACAGCTGTTATTTAAACGTGTTTTCATTTTCTCCATCTCAAATCACTAATGTGGAAATACAAGCGGAAATAAATATTTGGTCTCCATCATCCCCACACTTTCCAGACAGATTATTGCCCCTTGGACAGGCGGAAGTATTCAATATGGCTTCATCTATCACTAAAACGATGACGTCATTTCATTCCCATTTAAATGCGTGTACTGTAAAAAGCTTTGCCACGTGCGCTATAAATAATTATAGGTTTGTAGAATCTTTCCTTTAAACACGTGTTTATGAGAGTGCTGGCTTATTCCATCAATAGAGTGGGTCCGGTATGTAGCCTACCATTCTTAATTTTATATTATAACCAAAAAAATTATTATTTTAGAAAACCAGAAAAAATTCTTTAAAAAACTTTTAAGCAATCGAGCAAATAAACTTTTCACGTGCCAAACACGTGCAGGCGGGGGGGGGCACTTCGAGAGAAGCCCCAACACGAGTGAGAGACCCTCACCATGAATGAGTGACCCCCATAGCGAGTAAGAGACCCTCACCATGAATGAGTGACCCCCATAGCGAGTAAGAGACCCTCACCATGAATGAGTGACCCCTATAGCGAGTAAGAGACCCTCACCATGAATGAGTGACCCCCATAGCGAGTACGAGACCCTCACCATGAGTGCGTGACCCCCACAGCGAGTGAGTGAGACCCCTGAATGGTGTGTATCCCTCGCCATGTCCTCGTGCCACTTGTAACAGAACTGAAACAATCCAACGAGTTGTAAATACTTGATCAAAGAATAGAACGTCCGGATTGTATTGACCGGCTGCCGGTTGATGGAACCATGCAGGTAATTTGACCGGCTGCCGGTTGATGGAAGATTGCAGGTAATCTAACATTCCGCCACATCAGCATTGCCGTGTTTTAAAAACGTTCAAGGCCGTTATTTGAGATTGATGTTGTGAGAAACAAGTCTTGGATTGTAGCCACAACTGACAGAAACTGAGGAGAAATTGAAAGAGAATTATCAAGAGATAAATAAGTGGGCACCTTTTTAAGGTCAAGAAAATTGGGATAAATACAGGTGAGGTTAGGTGGACAACAAAACGTGACCCACATTAGCAGACGGCAAGAATTCTTACGTCACTTGTGTTTATATTACAGTTAAAGTTGGGGTTAAGGCTAGTCCTGGGTTTATATTACAGTAAAAGTTGGGGTTAAGGCTAGTCCTGGGTTTATATTACAGTAAAAGTTGGGGTTAAGGCTAGTGATCGGAAAGTTCACGTTTATAGTTAGGTGGTATTTAGGGCATTTAACTTTTATCGTTATGTGGTATTTAGGGCATTTAACTTTTATCGTTATGTGGTATTTAGGGCATTTAACTTTTATCGTTATGTGGTATTTAGGGCATTTAACTTTTATCGTTATGTGGTATTTAGGGCATTTAACTTTTATCGTTTTGTGGTATTTAGGGCATTTAAGTTTTATTGTTATGTGGTATTTAGGGCATTTAACTTTTATCGTTATGTGGTACTTAGGGCATTTAACTTTTATCGTTATGTGGTATTTAGGGACATTTAACTTTTATCGTTATGTGGTATTTAGGGCATTTAACTTTTATCGTTATGTGGTATTTAGGGCATTTAACTTTTATCGTTATGTGGTATTTAGGGCATTTAACTTTTATCGTTTTGTGGTATTTAGGGCATTTAAGTTTTATTGTTATGTGGTATTTAGGGCATTTAACTTTTATCGTTATGTGGTACTTAGGGCAATTAACTTTTATCGTTATGTGGTATTTAGGGCATTTAACTTTTATCGTTATGTGGTATTTAGGGCATTTAACTTTTATCGTTATGTGGTATTTAGGGCATTTAACTTTTATCGTTTTGTGGTATTAAGGGCATTCAACTTTTATCGTTTTGTGGTATTTAGGGCATTTAACTTTTATCGTTTTGTGGTATTTAGGGCATTTAACTTTTATCGTTATGTGGTAGTTTAGGGCATTTAACTTTTATCGTTATGTGGTATTTAGGGCATTTAACTTTTATCGTTTTGTGGTATTTAGGGCATTTAAGTTTTATTGTTATGTGGTATTTAGGGCATTTAACTTTTATCGTTATGTGGTACTTAGGGCATTTAACTTTTATCGTTATGTGGCATTTAGGGCATTTAACTTTTATGGTTTTGTGGCATTTAGGGCATTTAAGTTTTATCGTTATGTGGTATTTAGGGCATTTAAATTTTATCGTTATGTGGTACTTAGGGCATTTAACTTTTATCGTTATGTGGTATTTTAGGGCATTTAACTTTTATCGTTATGTGGTATTTAGGGCATTTAACTTTTATCGTTTTGTGGTACTTAGGGCATTTAACTTTTATCGTTATGTGATATTTAGGGCATTTAACTTTTATCGTTTTGTGGTATTTAGGGCATTCAACTTTTATCGTTATGTGGTATTTAGGGCATTTAACTTTTATCGTTATGTGGTATTTAGGGCATTTATAACTTTTATCGTTTTGTGGTATTTAGGGCATTCAAACTTTTATCGTTATGTGGTATTTAGGGCATTTAAACTTTTATCGTTTTATGGTATTTAGGGCATTTAACTTTTATCGTTACTGTGGTATTTAGGGCATTTAACGTTTTATCGTTATGTGGTATTTAGGGCATTTAACTTTTATCGTTTTGTGGTACTTAGGGCATTAAACTTTTATTGCTATGTGGTATTTAGGGCATTTAACTTTTATCGTTATGTGGTACTTAGGGCACTTTAACTTTTATCGTTATGTGGTATTTTAGGGCATTTAACTTTTATCGTTATGTGGTATTTAGGGCATTTAACTTTTATCGTTTTGTGGTACTTAGGGCATTTAACTTTTATCGTTATGTGATATTTACGGGCATTTAACTTTTATCGTTTATGTGGTATTAGGGCATTAACTTTTATCGTTATGTGGTATTTAGGGCATTTTAACTTTTATCGTTATGTGGTATTTAGGGCATTTAACTTTTATCAGTTTTGTGGTATTTAGGGCATTTAACTTTTATCGTTTTGTGGTATTTAGGGCATTTAAACTTTTATCGTTACTTGGTATTTAGGGCATTTAACTTTTATCGTTATGTGGTATTTAGGGCATTTAACTTTTATCGTTATGTGGTATTTAGGGCATTTAACTTTTATCGTTATGTGGTATTTAGGGCATTTAACTTTTATCGTTATGTGGTACTTAGGGCATTTAACTTTTATCGTTATGTGGTATTTAGGGCATTTAACTTTTATCGTTTTGTGGTATTTAGGGCATTTAACTTTTATCGTTATGTGGTATTTAGGGCATTTAAATTTTATCGTTATGTGGTACTTAGGGCATTTAACTTTTATCGTTATGTGGTATTTAGGGCATTTAACTTTTATCGTTATGTGGTATTTAGGGCATTTAACTTTTATCATTTTGTGGTACTTAGGGCATTTAACTTTTATCGTTATGTGGTATTTAGGGCATTTAACTTTTATCGTTACTTGGTATTTAGGGCATTTAACTTTTATCGTTATGTGGTATTTAGGGCATTTAACTTTTATCGTTATGTGGTATTTAGGGCATTTAACTTTTATCATTTTGTGGTATTAGGGCATTTAACTTTTATCGTTATGTGGTATTTAGGGCATTTAACTTTTATCGTTATGTGGTATTTAGGGCATTTAACTTTTATCGTTTTGTGGTATTTAGGGCATTAAACTTTTATAGTTATGTGGTATTTAGGGCATTTAAACTTTTATCGTTATGTGGTACTTAGGGCATTTAACTTTTATCGTTATGTGGTATTTAGGGCATTTAACTTTTATCGTTATGTGGTATTTAGGGCATTTAACTTTTATCGTTATGTGGTATTTAGGGCATTTAACTTTTATCGTTTTGTGGTATTTAGGGCATTTAACTTTTATCAGTTATGTGGTATTTAGGGCATTTAAATTTTATCGTTATGTGGTACTTAGGGCATTTAACTTTTATCGTTATGTGGTATTTTAGGGCATTTAACTTTTATCGTTATGTGGTATTTAGGGCATTTAACTTTTATCATTTTGTGGTACTTAGGGCATTTAACTTTTATCAGTTTTGTGGTATTTAGGGCATTTAAACTTTTATCGTTTATGTGGTATTTAGGGCATTTAAACTTTTATCGTTTTATGGTATTTAGGGCATTTAACTTTTATCGTTATGTGGTATTTAGGGCATTTAACTTTTATCATTTTGTGGTATTTAGGGCATTTAACTTTTATCGTTTTGTTGTATTTAGGGCATTTAACTTTTATCGTTTTGTGGTATTTAGTGCATTTAACTTTTATCGTTTTGTGGTATTTAGGGCATTAAACTTTTATCGTTTTGTTGTATTTAGGGCATTTAACTTTTATCGTTTTGTGGTATTTAGTGCATTTAACTTTTATCGTTTTGTGGTATTTAGGGCATTAAACTTTTATAGTTATGTGGTATTTAGGGCATTTAAATTTTATCGTTATGTGGTACTTAGGGCATTTAACTTTTATCGTTATGTGGTATTTAGGGCATTTAACTTTTATCGTTATGTGGTATTTAGGGCATTTAACTTTTATCATTTTGTGGTACTTAGGGCATTTAACTTTTATCGTTTTGTGATATTTAGGGCATTTAACTGTTATCGTTTTGTGGTATTTAGGGCATTCAACTTTTATCGTTTTGTGGTATTTAGGGCATTTAACTTTTATCGTTATGTGGTATTTAGGGCATTTAACTTTTATCGTTATGGGGTACTTAGGGCATTTAACTTTTATCGTTATGTGGTATTTAGGGCATTTAACTTTTATCGTTTTGTGGTATCTAGTGCATTTAACTTTTATCGTTTTGTGGTATTTAGGGCATTAAACTTTTATAGTTATGTGGTATTTAGGGCATTTAACTTTTATCGTTATGTGGTACTTAGGGCATTTAACTTTTATCTTTATGTGGTATTTAGGGCATTTAACTTTTATCGTTTTGTGGTATTTAGGGCATTTAACTTTTATCGTTTTGTGGTATTTAGGGCATTTAACGTTTATCATTTTGTGGTATTTAGGGCATTTAACTTTTATAGTTATGTGGTATTTAGGGCATTTAACTTTTATCGTTATGTGGTACTTAGGGCATTTAACTTTTATCGTTATGTGGTATTTAGGGCATTTAACTTTTATCGTTTTGTGGTATTTAGGGCATTTAACTTTTCTCGTTATGTGGTATTTAGGGCATTTAACTTTTACCGTTATGTGGTATTTAGGGCATTTAATTTTTATCGTTTTGTGGTATTTAGGGCATTTAACTTTTATCGTTTTGTGGTGTTTCGGGCATTTAACTTTTATCGTTACTTGGTATTTAGGGCATTTAACTTTTATCGTTATGTGGTATTTAGGGTATTTAACTTTTATCGTTTTGTGATATTTAGGGCATTTAAGTTTTATTGCTTAGTGGTATTTAGGGCATTTAACTTTTATCGTTATGTGATACTTAGGGTATTTAACTTTTATCGTTATGTGGTATTTAGGGCATTTAACTTTTATGGTTTTGTGGCATTTAGGGCATTTAAGTTTTATCGTTATGTGGTATTTAGGGCATTTAAATTTTATCGTTATGTGGTACTTAGGGCATTTAACTTTTATCGTTATGTAGTATTTAGGGCATTTAACTTTTATCGTTATGTGGTATTTAGGGCATTTAACTTTTATCATTTTGTGGTACTTAGGGCATTTAACTTTTATCGTTTTGTGGTATTTAGGGCATTTAACTTTTATCGTTACTTGGTATGTAGGGCATTTAACTTTTATCGTTATGTGGTATTTAGGGTATTTAACTTTTATCGTTTTGTGGTATTTAGGGCATTTAACTTTTATCATTTTGTGGTATTTAGGGCATTTAACTTTTATCGTTTTGTTGTATTTAGGGCATTTAACTTTTAACCTTTTTTTGGTATTTAGTGCATTTAACTTTTATCGTTTTGTGGTATTTAGGGCATTAAACTTCTATAGTTATGTGGTATTTAGGGCATTTAAATTTTATCGTTATGTGGTACTTAGGGCATTTAACTTTTATCGTTATGTGGTATTTAGGGCATTTAACTTTTATCGTTTTGTGGTATTTAGGGCATTTAACTTTTATCGTTATGTGGTATTTGGGGCATTTAACTTTTATGGTTTTGTGGCATTTAGGGCATTTAAGTTTTATCATTATGTGGTATTTAAAGCATTTAAATTTTATCGTTATGTGGTACTTAGGGCATTTAACTTTTATCGTTATGTGGTATTTAGGGCATTTAACTTTTATCGTTATGTGGTATTTAGGGAATTTAACTTTTATCATTTTGTGGTACTTAGGGCATTTAACTTTTATCGTTTTGTGATATTTAGGGCATTTAACTTTTATCGTTTTGTGGTATTTAGGGCATTCAACTTTTATCGTTTTGTGGTATTTAGGGCATTTAACTTTTATCGTTATGTGGTATTTAGGGCATTTAACTTTTATCGTTATGGGGTACTTAGGGCATTTAACTTTTATCGTTATGTGGTATTTAGGGCATTTAACTTTTATCGTTTTGTGGTTTCTAGTGCATTTAACTTTTATCGTTTTGTGGTATTTAGGGCATTAAACTTTTATAGTTATGTGGTATTTAGGGCATTTAACTTTTATCGTTATGTGGTACTTAGGGCATTTAACTTTTATCTTTATGTGGTATTTAGGGCATTTAACTTTTATCGTTTTGTGGTATTTAGGGCATTTAACTTTTATCGTTTTGTGGTATTTAGGGCATTTAACGTTTATCATTTTGTGGTATTTAGGGAATTTAACTTTTATCGTTTTGTGGTATTTAGTGCATTTAACTTTTATCGTTTTGTGGTATTTAGGGCATTTAACTTTTATCGTTTTGTGGTATTTAGGGCATTTAACTTTTCTCGTTATGTGGTATTTAGGGCATTTAACTTTTACCGTTATGTGGTATTTAGGGCATTTAACTACCTTTACATGTTTTAAGATCCTTTTTAAGGACGTTTTCTCCAAGCACACAACGCCCGCCCTTCATTGTCATTAATCTCACGGACTTTTCTTTTATCCCACTTGTCCGTCAGATGACCCCATGACGTCAGGTTTGTTGTGTTGACATATTTCCATGTCACGTGTCCATATTTGGCGTGATTTAACACAGAATTTCGGCCAGGCAGGTTTGGACATTTCGGCCAGGCAGGTTTGGACATTTCGGCCAGGCAGGTTTGGACATTTCGGCCAGGCAGGTTTGGACATTTCGGCCAGGCAGGTTTGGACATTATGGCGAAGCTAGGTTTTGAACTCGTGGCAGATACTGAACAGTTTACATTGCCCTGAACACCCGGCCATCAACTCGGGGCAGATACTGAACAGTTTACATTGCCCTGAACACCCGGCCATCAACTCGGGGCAGATACTGAACAGTTTACATTGCCCTGAACACCCGGCCATCAACTCGGGGCAGATACTGAACAGTTTACATTGCCCTGAACACCCGGCCATCAACTCGGGGCAGATACTGAACAGTTTACATTGCCCTGAACACCCGGCCATCAACTCGGGGCAGATACTGAACAGTTTACATTGCCCTGAACACCCGGCCATCAACTCGGGGCAGATACTGAACAGTTTACATTGCCCTGAACACCCGGCCATCAACTCGGGGCAGATACTGAACAGTTTACATTGCCCTGAAAACCCGGCCATCAAAATTGTCATCTGAGATAAAAATATTGTATCCAGAAAAGTGCATGTGCAAAGTATTTGAGAGCTTTGTGCCGTGTATAATCTATCCATAGCTAGGACCATGGCCACTAGCGGACGTGGCTGCTACCACTCCCCCCCCCCTCCCCTTAATTATTTCCTCCCCCATCTCTGACTAATATATCCAGAACCTCAAAAAGCGACTATCAGGGGCAGGTAAGCACTGGGAAGAGATATTAACGCCCTTGATTAGTTTTGCCCAGGCTTGAGGCTACCTTAAGAGTATCGGATATTCGATAAGACGCTACGGAAAAAAAAGAGTTGAAAGTTTGACTCACGGGAATAAAGAAAGGATATTGTGCTATGGCCTACAGTAGGACTCACGTCTTGTTTAGAGATACATAAATATGTATAGGCTTTCTTTAGAGGCGCGGGAGTTTATAGCTCTGATAAGATCTTTGGAGTTTAGGAGTGTGCGGGGCGGGGGGGGTATCATCTTATTAAAAAAGGAATTTTGTGGGCAGGTAGGAAATGGAAGAAAATATTTTATCATTCAGAAAATTCAAAGGAAAGTTCTTCTTCAATAAGATTAGATTTAATTTTTACCCTTGTTTTGTTTCTGAATAAGATTTCATGTAAATCTCTATGTCAAGGTCAAGGAAACGATGAGATTATATTTTGTTTCATTTCATATTTAAAACTTTAAATAAACTTCCCCTGTGATTAAATGAGTCAACAATCAGCAATTAGTTGGATGTTAAATATAAATCTCCTCAAAAGTTTATTCCTTCTAATTATTGGTGGCGCCAGTTTTTTGTATTATTATTTACCAAATTATTGTTCATATTATATTCATATCCTGAAATCCAAGGAAATAAAAGTTGTCCTGGATGTTCACATTAGAATTCATGGTTTCATCCGAACTAGCTGTTACCTAATCAGTTGTCCACCAGAAATTCATTGTGGTCACTCCTCAGGTCAGATAGTGTAATTGTGGGAGGGGGAGGGAAGAGGTATGCCACCCTCAGGTCAGATAGTGTAATTGTGGGGAGGGGGAGGGAAGAGGTATGCCACCCTCAGGTCAGATAGTGTAATTGTGGGAGGGGGAGGGAAGAGGTATGCCACCCTCAGGTCAGATAGTGTAATTGTGGGAGGGGGAGGGAAGAGGTATGCCACCCTCAGGTCAGATAGTGTAATTGTGGGAGGGGGAGGGAAGAGGTATGCCACCCTCAGGTCAGATAGTGTAATTGTGGGAGGGGGAGGGAAGAGGTATGCCACCCTCAGGTCAGATAGTGTAATTGTGGGAGGGGGAGGGAAGAGGTATGCCACCCTCAGGTCAGATAGTGTAATTGTGGGAGGGGGAGGGAAGAGGTATGCCCCACTCAGGTCAGATAGTGTAATTGTGGGAGGGGGAGGGAAGAGGTATGCCACCCTCAGGTCAGATAGTGTAATTGTGGGAGGGGGAGGGAAGAGGTATGCCACACTCAGGTCAGATAGTGTAATTGTGGGAGGGGGAGGGAAGAGGTATGCCACACTCAGGTCAGATAGTGTAATTGTGGGAGGGGGAGGGAAGAGGTATGCCACACTCAGGTCAGATAGTGTAATTGTGGGAGGGGGAGGGAAGAGGTATGCCACACTCAGGTCAGATAGTGTAATTGTGGGAGGGGGAGGGAAGAGGTATGCCACACTCAGGTCAGTACGTGTAATTGTGGGAGGGGGAGGGAAGAGGTATGCCACACTCAGGTCAGATAGTGTAATTGTGGGAGGGGGAGGGAAGAGGTATGCCACACTCAGGTCAGATAGTGTAATTGTGGGAGGGGGAGGGAAGAGGTATGCCACACTCAGGTCAGATAGTGTAATTGTGGGAGGGGGAGGGAAGAGGTATGCCACACTCAGGTCAGATAGTGTAATTGTGGGAGGGGGAGGGAAGAGGTATGCCACACTCAGGTCAGATAGTGTAATTGTGGGAGGGGGAGGGAAGAGGTATGCCACACTCAGGTCAGATAGTGTAATTGTGGGAGGGGGAGGGAAGAGGTATGCCACACTCAGGTCAGTAGTGTAATTGTGGGAGGGGGAGGGAAGAGGTATGCCACACTCAGGTCAGATAGTGTAATTGTGGGAGGGGGAGGGAAGAGGTATGCCACCCTCAGGTCAGATAGTGTAATTGTGGGAGGGGGAGGGAAGAGGTATGCCACACTCAGGTCAGATAGTGTAATTGTGGGAGGGGGAGGGAAGAGGTATGCCACACTCAGGTCAGATAGTGTAATTGTGGGAGGGGGAGGGAAGAGGTATGCCACCCTCAGGTCAGTAGTGTAATTGTGGGAGGGGGAGGGAAGAGGTATGCCACACTCAGGTCAGATAGTGTAATTGTGGGAGGGGGAGGGAAGAGGTATGCCACACTCAGGTCAGATAGTGTAATTGTGGGAGGGGGAGGGAAGAGGTATGCCACACTCAGGTCAGATAGTGTAATTGTGGGAGGGGGAGGGAAGAGGTATGCCACACTCAGGTCAGATAGTGTAATTGTGGGAGGGGGAGGGAAGAGGTATGCCACACTCAGGTCAGATAGTGTAATTGTGGGAGGGGGAGGGAAGAGGTATGCCACACTCAGGTCAGATAGTGTAATTGTGGGAGGGGGAGGGAAGAGGTATGCCACCCTCAGGTCAGATAGTGTAATTGTGGGAGGGGGAGGGAAGAGGTATGCCACACTCAGGTCAGATAGTGTAATTGTGGGAGGGGGAGGGAGGAGGTATGCCACCGTCAGGTCAGATAGTGTAATTGTGGGAGGGGGAGGGAGGAGGTATGCCACCCTCAGGTCAGATAGTGTAATTGTGGGAGGGGGAGGGAAGAGGTATGCCACACTCAGGTCAGATAGTGTAATTGTGGGAGGGGGAGGGAGGAGGTATGCCACCCTCAGGTCAGATAGTGTAATTGTGGGAGGGGGAGGGAAGAGGTATGCCACACTCAAGTCAGATAGTGTAATTGTGGGAGGGGGAGGGAAGAGGTATGCCACCCTCAGGTCAGATAGTGTAATTGTGGGAGGGGGAGGGAGGAGGTATGCCACCGTCAGGTCAGATAGTGTAATTGTGGGAGGGGGAGGGAGGAGGTATGCCACACTCAGGTCAGATAGTGTAATTGTGGGAGGGGGAGGGAGGAGGTATGCCACCCTCAGGTCAGATAGTGTAATTGTGGGAGGGGGAGGGAAGAGGTATGCCACCCTCAGGTCAGATAGTGTAATTGTGGGAGGGGGAGGGAAGAGGTATGCCACCCTCAGGTCAGATAGTGTAATTGTGGGAGGGGGAGGGAGGAGGTATGCCACCGTCAGGTCAGATAGTGTAATTGTGGGAGGGGGAGGGAGGAGGTATGCCACCCTCAGGTCAGATAGTGTAATTGTGGGAGGGGGAGGGAAGAGGTATGCCACACTCAGGTCAGATAGTGTAATTGTGGGAGGGGGAGGGAGGAGGTATGCCACCCTCAGGTCAGATAGTGTAATTGTGGGAGGGGGAGGGAAGAGGTATGCCACACTCAGGTCAGATAGTGTAATTGTGGGAGGGGGAGGGAAGAGGTATGCCACACTCAGGTCAGATAGTGTAATTGTGGGAGGGGGAGGGAGGAGGTATGCCACACTCAGGTCAGATAGTGTAATTGTGGGAGGGGGAGGGAGGAGGTATGCCACCGTCAGGTCAGATAGTGTAATTGTGGGAGGGGGAGGGAGGAGGTATGCCACCCTCAGGTCAGATAGTGTAATTGTGGGAGGGGGAGGGAAGAGGTATGCCACACTCAGGTCAGATAGTGTAATTGTGGGAGGGGGAGGGAGGAGGTATGCCACCCTCAGGTCAGATAGTGTAATTGTGGGAGGGGGAGGGAAGAGGTATGCCACACTCAGGTCAGATAGTGTAATTGTGGGAGGGGGAGGGAAGAGGTATGCCACCCTCAGGTCAGATAGTGTAATTGTGGGAGGGGGAGGGAGGAGGTATGCCACCGTCAGGTCAGATAGTGTAATTGTGGGAGGGGGAGGGAGGAGGTATGCCACACTCAGGTCAGATAGTGTAATTGTGGGAGGGGGAGGGAGGAGGTATGCCACCCTCAGGTCAGATAGTGTAATTGTGGGAGGGGGAGGGAAGAGGTATGCCACCCTCAGGTCAGATAGTGTAATTGTGGGAGGGGGAGGGAAGAGGTATGCCACCCTCAGGTCAGATAGTGTAATTGTGGGAGGGGGAGGGAGGAGGTATGCCACCGTCAGGTCAGATAGTGTAATTGTGGGAGGGGGAGGGAGGAGGTATGCCACCCTCAGGTCAGATAGTGTAATTGTGGGAGGGGGAGGGAAGAGGTATGCCACACTCAGGTCAGATAGTGTAATTGTGGGAGGGGGAGGGAGGAGGTATGCCACCCTCAGGTCAGATAGTGTAATTGTGGGAGGGGGAGGGAAGAGGTATGCCACACTCAGGTCAGATAGTGTAATTGTGGGAGGGGGAGGGAAGAGGTATGCCACACTCAGGTCAGATAGTGTAATTGTGGGAGGGGGAGGGAGGAGGTATGCCACACTCAGGTCAGATAGTGTAATTGTGGGAGGGGGAGGGAGGAGGTATGCCACACTCAGAATATTTCCCCCAATCATTCAATTAAAATGTTAATGTCAAAATCGATAACCCAGTGCCGAGTAGCCGAACTTGTCATTAAAAGGATGTTTGCAGTGAGCTCCCCCCCCACCCCTCCCCGCCCCTGTAAACAAACGTCACTACACTAGGTTCCCTTGTCCTCCCAGCTTTTCACAGCGTGATAATGAAATCAGCTGGACCTAAGAATCTTGACATGATAGCTACATGATATACGTCCACTCCTCTCATAGCTTGACAGCCATAAAAACACTCGACGATAGCCTCGCTTGGTGTCCTTAGACCACGGTCCGTATCTCTCGTGGACGGTAATGAAATTAATGATAGCATTTAGACTGGCCATGGGTGGTGTAGACTGGCCATGGGTGGTGTAGACTGGCCATGGGTGGTGTAGACTGGCCATGTTTGGTGTAGACTGGCCATGTTTGGTGTAGACTGCACATGGGTGGTGTAGACTGGCCATGGGTTTGTGTAGACTGCACATGGGTGGTGTAGACTGGCCATGTTTGGTGTAGACTGCACATGGGTGGTGTAGACTGGCCATGGGTTTGTGTAGACTGCACATGGGTGGTGTAGACTGGCCATGTTTGGTGTAGACTGCACATGGGTGGTGTAGACTGGCCATGGGTTTGTGTAGACTGGCGGTTAATAGTTTGAAAGAATTCGCAGTAATAGAATGAGATAATTAACAGCTTTTTTGGGCAAATGACTTTCAAAGAAAAATAAACGTGATTTTTCCAATAATTTAGTCATACGTAATTGTTTGAGAAGTGATCCTTCACTCTCCTAGCAAATATTACTCTAGTTGTTTACACCAATAGTCCACGAGTCAGTGAGATGTTTGTTTCATAGTCAGGATCAATGTTCCCTCTAAGGTTCCTTGGTCCATGTGCAATGTAAAAAAAACTCGTGTGCAAAGTTACATAGCACCCATTTTTTGTGTCATATTTGTACAAAAATTGCTGCGCGGTAGTTCTAAACTGCTGCGCGGCATCAGTAAAATATCTGCGCTGCCGCGCAGCTTAAAGGGAACGTTGGTCAGGACCCTTGTCATTTTCACAATGGCCCTCGTTGGTCATCGGTGATGTTTCCTAACAAAACACGAGACCACATCAAGCACGAATTAAATTTGGACAAACACGAGTGGGTCAACATTGTGCATGACAGAGACACAATTACCCGACGTCTGATTGTAACACATGACAGTTCCAAGATGGTTTCTAAGACAGTTCTATGTTTAAACTCATCTCATTCACAAACGAGGTTCACCAAAACTATGACGCACACATCTCATCATTATGCCGTCTCGTGTTGACCACAAGCTACGAGGACCCTGTCGAGTGCCAGCTACTAACGGAGTATGACAACTGACTGAGTGGCCGATGGTGGGGCTCTGGTCATTTACGCAATCCAAATAAACCCTGACACTACTAATAACGAACTGTAAGACAGTCTAATGGTGAGCTGTCATAAAAGACAGTCTTATGGTCACCTGACGTTTGTAACACTCGACTGTAATGACTTCAAAACACTGGTCACAAAATGCTTGTTTGTTATCTTTATATTTTGAATAATAAAGACCTTTTTTCTTCCCCTTTGGTTCTGGAAATGTTTTTATAAATATTTTATTTTATTTATGTCAGCAGGATGAGATTGAGAGAGGAAGAGAAAGTGGGGGAAGCTGAGATAGAAATCATAGATGATTGGAGATATTTCTTTTTTACTTCCACAGTCACATAGTAACATACATAGTAACATACATAGTAACATACATAGTAACATACATAGTAACATACATAGTAACATACATAGTAACATACATAGTAACATACATAGTAACATACATAGTAACATACATAGTAACATACATAGTAACATACATAGTAACATACATAGTAACATACATAGTAACATACATAGTAACATACATAGTAACATACATAGTAACATACATAGTAACATACATAGTAACATACATAGTAACATACATAGTAACATACATAGTAACATACATAGTACATACTAGTAACATACATAGTAACATACATAGTAACATACATAGTAACATACATAGTAACAGACATAGTAACAGACATAGTAACATACATAGTAACATACATAGTAACAGACATAGTAACATACATAGTAACAGACATAGTAACATACATAGTAACATACATAGTAACATACATAGTAACATACATAGTAACATACATAGTAACATACATAGTAACATACATAGTAACATACATAGTAACATACATATTAACATACATAGTAACATACATAGTAACATACATAGTAACATACATAGTAACATACATAGTAACATACATAGTAACATACATAGTAACATACATAGTAACATACATAGTAACATACATAGTAACATACATAGTAACATACATAGTAACATACATAGTAACATACATAGTAACATACATAGTAACATACATAGTAACATACATAGTAACATACATAGTAACAGACATAGTAACAGACATAGTAACATACATAGTAACAGACATAGTAACATACATAGTAACAGACATAGTAACATACATAGTAACAGACATAGTAACATACATAGTAACATACATAGTAACATACATAGTAACATACATAGTAACATACATAGTAACATACATAGTAACATACACAGTAACATACACAGTAACAGACACAGTAACAGACATAGTAACATACATAGTAACATACATAGTAACATACATAGTAACATACATAGTAACATACATAGTAACATACATAGTAACATACATAGTAACATACATAGTAACATACATAGTAACATACATAGTAACATACACAGTAACATACACAGTAACATACATAGTAACATACATAGTAACATACATAGTAACATACATAGTAACATACATAGTAACATACATAGTAACATACATAGTAACATACATAGTAACATACACAGTAACATACATAGTAACAGACATAGTAACATACATAGTAACATACATAGTAACATACATTAGTAACATACATAGTAACATACATAGTAACATACATAGTAACATACATAGTAACATACATAGTAACATACACAGTAACATACATAGTAACATACATAGTACATACATAGTAACATACATAGTAACATACATAGTAACATACATAGTAACATACATAGTAACATACATAGTAACATACATAGTAACATACACAGTAACATACATAGTAACAGACATAGTAACATACATAGTAACATACATAGTAACATACATAGTAACATACATAGTAACATACATAGTAACAACATAGTAACATACATAGTAACATACATAGTAACATACACAGTAACATACATAGTAACAGACATAGTAACATACATAGTAATATACATAATAACATACATAGTAACATACATAGTAACATACATCGTAACATACATAGTAACAAACATAGTAAAATACATAGTAACATACATAGTAACATACATAGTAACATACATAGTAACGTACATAGAAACATACATAGTAACATACATCGTAACATACATAGTAACATACATCGTAACATACATAGTAACAAAACATAGTAACATATATAGCAATATACATAGTAACATACATAGTAACATATAGAGTAACATACATAGTAACATACATAGTAACGTACATAGTAACATATATGGTAATATACATAGTAACATACATAGTAACATACATAGTAACATATATAGTAACATATATAGTAATATACATAGTAACATACATAGTAACATATATAGTAACATACATAGTAACATACATAGTAACATACATACTAACGTACATACTAACGTACATACTAACGTACATAGTAATATACATAGTAACATACATAGTAACATACATAGTAAAGTACACAGTAACCTAAACATATCAACAACCACAAAACTGATGTTTGTAACCCAGGGTAGCTACAAACATCTCCTCTCTTGCCCCTTCACATACCAGCTCCACTTCTACTGCATGCCGCCCCATCTATCTCATGATACCTTTAACGATTTGACCACTAGTGACCACTTCATCCAGACCCACACCCGCCCCCATAGAGAGACCTGACTACTCACCACATGCCAGCAAATCTTTGACCACTCCAGACACTCTGACACCTACTGACCAATGGCTCTGTACACAAAGGGGGGGGGGCAGTTTCAGCATCTGGTATCCCAGACGCGCCAAGAGCCCTTCAGAATAGCTGCCCCCACCCCCCCCCCACCTCGGTATCAAGGAGGTAAATATTGGCAACACCTACTGAGATCAGAGTTTCAGGTGAGAGAGCTGTGGAAGTGGCAGGGCCAGAAAGATATGAATTCTTCTGTAAGTGTACAATTGTGGGGGCGGGAGGGGGAGGGGGGCTAAATGTTATGGCTACCTCGTGTCAGCAGGGAGATAAGCGCATGGCTACCTCTTGGGATAAGCTAATTGCTATAAGATATCAGCGTGTGATCCGTTGTTGAATAAAACTTATAGCCGGAAGTGAAATCGGATTGTTGATAAATATTACCGCAACAATTGTGGTCAAACTTAGGCTACCTCTTGTTGGGCTGGTCAGAACCTGAGAATAAACACGAGAATGGACATCAGAGTGGACAATAGAATGGACATGAGAATGGACATAATTGATGTCAGAATGGACATCAGAATGAACATTAGAATGGACATGAGAATGGACATGAGAATGAACATTTGAATGGACAATAGAATTGACAGAATAGATATCAGAATGGACATTAGAATGGACATAAGAATGGAGCTGTGAATGGACATTAAAATGATCACTTCAGTGATAGTAAGAGAAATATAAAAAAAAACGTTAAAAAAACAAGTTTTTGACTATAAATCCTTTATATACGAGACATAACTAAAAGATAGTTCATTATAATACGCAGCGCACGACAAACCAAAAATCCATAATTTTAGTTATGGCTCGTAAAACATGTTCAATATAATGCGCACCGATCGGGAATATAATTTTAAAATGTATCGTCAATATAATACGCACCGCACAGCGACTGAATGTATTAAAAAGGTTGTTCAATATAATACGCACCGCGACACTCTCGCACAAAAATTGAAATGCTACATAGAGATAAATAGAGATAATCTAAAAATTCATTAATTTAATTACTGTACATTCGATCGATCTGAAATTTTCATAGATCATTTTCATCATCGCCAAGTGTCTGCCTGCAAAATTTCAGCTCGCCAGCAAACGGGGAAAGGGGTTAAAATCGATCCCAAAGTTTTTTCGGCACGCAAGCAAGCAGACACCACGAGTTAATTTAAAGGATTTAATATTTAAAATTTTTTAAAAACCCGTTAAATTGAGTTCTTCTTGTGGTAAGTTTACAAATGATAAAATTGATTGAATGATTTTAAAAGATTAATATTCCTGATTCTTGTATTTATTGAAACAACGTGCTGCTATTATTACAAACCCTGGCCCAACAAACAACTTGCTGCTATTATTACAAACCCTGGCCCAACAAACAACTTGCTGCTATTATTACAAACCCTGGCCCAACAAACAAATTGCTGATATTATTACAAACCCTGGCCCAACAAACAACTTGCTGCTATTATTACAAACCCTGGCCCAACAAACAACGTGCTGATATTATTACAAACCCTGGCCCAACAAACAACGTGCTGCTATTATTACAAACCCTGGCCCAACAAACATTGATTGCAGCCACGTCCATTCTATCATAATATTAAATCACTTGGGCCTTAAAATTTGATGTGAGGGCCCCCAGATATCAACTTTGTGTCCTTGAAAGGAATGAGAAAAAAATCGAGCCAGGGGCAGACAATCACATACCGCTTAGGCTTAACTAATACAATTCAATCATTTTCTTACTTGTCATTTGTAAACCTTAACCATTTAAGCCAAACGCCTAAAAAGACGCTGCCCACGTTTTTAGTCATATGCATCATAGTACTTATTTTAAATTTTAAATTTTTAAAATTTATTTTCTTCTTTTTAGTCCGCTTATAAAAACGTTGTTTTTAAAAATCTTTTTTTTTACTTCTATTTATTTTATTCTTTTTAGTCTAAGTGTATGCTATGGTGAGTTTTGAAGTATTGATTATGTTCAAATATAATACGCATTGCCCGACAAACATTTACAAACTGGAAATGACTGATCTCCCCTTGATGTTAAACATGGTTGATGTGGTCGGGGTTGGTGTAAACTCGGCACGTGAATGTAATGTAAACAAGGGAAAACGGATAATACATATGCTTATATATAGATAAAATAAAAAGTTCAATCATTTAATAACGGTGCATTCGATCGATCTGAAATTTGGATACAATGCATTGTCATCCCAGATCTATATGTGGTAAAATTTTGAGATCTCTAGGACCATCAGAAGTGGTTTAATTTTACGTTGGCAGATTTGAAAAAAGTGTGGACAGACACACACGAACGAAAGTGAGTTAGTAATAAATAAAGGTAAAAAATGATTTTTTAAAAACCACGTTTTTACAAGTGGACTAAAAAGAAGAAAATAATTTAAAACTTGTAAGTTCAAGTACTTCGATTTAATATGACTAAAAACGTGGGGCGGACGCTTATGAGGTTTAACATATGCGGTTCACTCACTCTCTCACTTATAGATGTCTCTTTTGCCTTCTAAATTAGAAATCTTTAATTTTTATACCAAAAACCCGCCCCACGTTTTTAGTCATAATAAATCGCAGTACTTGAACTAATAAGTTTTAAATTATTTTCTACTTTTTAGTTCACTTGTAAAAACGTAGTTTTTAAAAATCATTTTTTTTACCTTTATTTATTTTATTCTTTTTAGTCTACTAATAAAAACTTAGTTTTTAACAATACTTTTTACTAGTCTTATATTAGCTTGCTTTGTAAGTTTAATCGGAACCGTCTGTCCAACTATTTGTTTATAATTTTTTCACGTGCCCAGTTCACGCGTTGACGCCGACCGTCACTGTTCACACCCCCTACCGTCCCTGCGCCCAGGGGAGATAAAAACCAGGGGAGATAATTCTGTTTCAGTCTGTAGATGTCGCGTTTGAACATAATCACTACTTTTAGTTATGTCTCATATATAAGGGATTTATAGTCAAAATGTAAGCTGGCTTTGCACTTACTGTAAAATGCGTAGACTAAAAAGTAGAAAATTAGTGCATTTTTAATATAAGACTAGTTTTTAAAAAAGTGTTTTTAAGGTTAATTATTTACCTCTATTTATTTTACCAAACACCTCACAAGCGCCCGCCCAACGTTTTAAAAACATTGTGATGTGGTCACGGGGGGAACTCACAGATGTCAACAAAAGCCGACGGTACAGATGCTTATATATAGACTAGAGATAAAACTAAAAAGTTCAATAATTTAATAACGGTACAATCGATCGATATGAAATATTAATACAATGCATGTCATCCAAGATCTATCTGTGGTAAAATTTTCAGATCTCTAGGACCACCAGAAGTGGTTCAATTTTACGTTGGCAGATTTGAAAAAAATCTTGGACAAACCAACAAACAATGCCACACCAACGAAAGCGAGTTAATAAAAACACGGTAAAAAGTCCTCCGATGACCTGGAGAGGAGATGGGCCCCGATTTAAACATCAGTAAAATAACAATTTCATAATACAGAAATAGTCCTTTAAATATTTCTTTCATGAAACCTCTGATGTTAGTTCAACTCTTCTTCCTGGTCTCCTAACATTCAATGAGATTCCACACCCCACCCCCTTTTTTATTATAAGCATCAATCCAACACATAGAATGTATTATTCCCCTTGAATTAAGATTTCATCTCTATCACTACAGTCCCAATCAACAACGGCTCTCTTTACTTCTCTACACTCTAGACAAGGGATTTATTCTAGTGGTTAACAAATATCCAGATCTTATCAGCCATACAATCATCCACACAGTCATCCATACAATCATTTATTCCAGGAGCATAGGACTGGTCTAGACATTTCCTCATTCTCTTATCTGGCCAGGAGTTCAACCAGCGTGACCACTCGGCCATCACAGGTAATGTGGGACGGCATCTCCAGGTGAGTGTGATAAAGGTAGGTTTAATACCTGGCGTGCCTCACCGGCCGACACCCCCACACACCCCCAGACTCACACATCCTGTTAAAATAAGCACCCCGTGGTAGCCAGCATGAGCTCTGCACCCCAGTCCCACTCCTTACCCTTCTGTTTTTGTTCTGTTACCTTCAAATAAGACGTTCTCAGTGTGGCTCTCGTCACAACTCTTTAGTGTGATACAAATGTGGTGGAGGTGATGGGAGGCTGATTGGTGGAGGTGATGGGAGGCTAATTGGTGGAGGTGATGGGAGGCTAATTGGTGGAGGTGATGGGAGGCTAATTGGTGGAGGTGATGGGAGGCTAATTGGTGGAGGTGATGGGAGGCTAATTGGTGGAGGTGATGGGAGGCTAATTGGTGGAGGTGATGGGAGGCTAATTGGTGGAGGTGATGGGAGGCTAATTGGTGGAGGTGATGGGAGGCTAATTGGTGGAGGTGATGGGAGGCTAATTGGTGGAGGTGATGGGAGGCTAATTGGTGGAGGTGATGGGAGGCTAATTGGTGGAAGTGATGGGAGGCTAATTGGTGGAAGTGATGGGAGGCTAATTGGTGGAGGTGATGGGAGGCTAATTGGTGGAAGTGATGGGAGGCTAATTGGTGGAAGTGATGGGAGGCTAATTGGTGGAGGTGATGGGAGGCTAATTGGTGGAGGTGATGGGAGGCTAATTGGTGGAGGTGATGGGAGGCTAATTGGTGGAGGTGATGGGAGGCTAATTGGTGGAGGTGATGGGAGGCTAATTGGTGGAGGTGATGGGAGGCTAATTGGTGGAGGTGATGGGAGGCTAATTGGTGGAGGTGATGGGAGGCTAATTGGTGGAGGTGATGGGAGGCTAATTGGTGGAGGTGATGGGAGGCTAATTGGTGGAGGTGATGGGAGGCTAATTGGTGGAGGTGATGGGAGGCTAATTGGTGGAGGTGATGGGAGGCTAATTGGTGGAGGTGATGGGAGGCTAATTGGTGGAGGTGATGGGAGGCTAATTGGTGGAGGTGATGGGAGGCTAATTGGTGGAGGTGATGGGAGGCTAATTGGTGGAGGTGATGGGAGGCTAATTGGTGGAGGTGATGGGAGGCTAATTGGTGGAGGTGATGGGAGGCTAATTGGTGGAGGTGATGGGAGGCTAATTGGTGGAGGTGATGGGAGGCTAATTGGTGGAGGTGATGGGAGGCTAATTGGTGGAAGTGATGGGAGGCTAATTGGTGGAGGTGATGGGAGGCTAATTGGTGGAGGTGATGGGAGGCTAATTGGTGGAAGTGATGGGAGGCTAATTGGTGGAGGTGATGGGAGGCTAATTGGTGGAAGTGATGGGAGGCTGATTGGTGGAGGTGATGGGAGGCTAATTGGTGGAGGTGATGGGAGGCTAATTGGTGGAGGTGATGGGAGGCTAATTGGTGGAGGTGATGGGAGGCTAATTGGTGGAGGTGATGGGAGGCTAATTGGTGGAGGTGATGGGAGGCTAATTGGTGGAGGTGATGGGAGGCTAATTGGTGGAGGTGATGGGAGGCTAATTGGTGGAGGTGATGGGAGGCTAATTGGTGGAGGTGATGGGAGGCTAATTGGTGGAGGTGATGGGAGGCTAATTGGTGGAGGTGATGGGAGGCTAATTGGTGGAGGTGATGGGAGGCTAATTGGTGGAGGTGATGGGAGGCTAATTGGTGGAGGTGATGGGAGGCTAATTGGTGGAGGTGATGGGAGGCTAATTGGTGGAGGTGATGGGAGGCTAATTGGTGGAAGTGATGGGAGGCTGATTGGTGGAGGTGATGGGAGGCTAATTGGTGGAGGTGATGGGAGGCTAATTGGTGGAGGTGATGGGAGGCTAATTGGTGGAGGTGATGGGAGGCTAATTGGTGGAGGTGATGGGAGGCTAATTGGTGGAGGTGATGGGAGGCTAATTGGTGGAGGTGATGGGAGGCTAATTGGTGGAGGTGATGGGAGGCTAATTGGTGGAGGTGATGGGAGGCTAATTGGTGGAGGTGATGGGAGGCTAATTGGTGGAGGTGATGGGAGGCTAATTGGTGGAGGTGATGGGAGGCTAATTGGTGGAGGTGATGGGAGGCTAATTGGTGGAGGTGATGGGAGGCTAATTGGTGGAGGTGATGGGAGGCTAATTGGTGGAGGTGATGGGAGGCTAATTGGTGGAAGTGATGGGAGGCTAATTGGTGGAAGTGATGGGAGGCTAATTGGTGGAAGTGATGGGAGGCTAATTGGTGGAGGTGATGGGAGGCTAATTGGTGGAGGTGATGGGAGGCTAATTGGTGGAGGTGATGGGAGGCTAATTGGTGGAAGTGATGGGAGGCTAATTGGTGGAAGTGATGGGAGGCTAATTGGTGGAGGTGATGGGAGGCTAATTGGTGGAGGTGATGGGAGGCTAATTGGTGGAAGTGATGGGAGGCTAATTGGTGGAGGTGATGGGAGGCTAATTGGTGGAGGTGATGGGAGGCTAATTGGTGGAGGTGATGGGAGGCTAATTGGTGGAGGTGATGGGAGGCTAATTGGTGGAGGTGATGGGAGGCTAATTGGTGGAAGTGATGGGAGGCTAATTGGTGGAGGTGATGGGAGGCTAATTGGTGGAAGTGATGGGAGGCTAATTGGTGGAGGTGATGGGAGGCTAATTGGTGGAGGTGATGGGAGGCTAATTGGTGGAGGTGATGGGAGGCTAATTGGTGGAGGTGATGGGAGGCTAATTGGTGGAAGTGATGGGAGGCTAATTGGTGGAGGTGATGGGAGGCTAATTGGTGGAAGTGATGGGAGGCTAATTGGTGGAAGTGATGGGAGGCTAATTGGTGGAGGTGATGGGAGGCTAATTGGTGGAAGTGATGGGAGGCTAATTGGTGGAGGTGATGGGAGGCTAATTGGTGGAAGTGATGGGAGGCTAATTGGTGGAGGTGATGGGAGGCTAATTGGTGGAGGTGATGGGAGGCTAATTGGTGGAAGTGATGGGAGGCTAATTGGTGGAGGTGATGGGAGGCTAATTGGTGGAGGTGATGGGAGGCTAATTGGTGGAGGTGATGGGAGGCTAATTGGTGGAGGTGATGGGAGGCTAATTGGTGGAGGTGATGGGAGGCTAATTGGTGGAAGTGATGGGAGGCTAATTGGTGGAAGTGATGGGAGGCTAATTGGTGGAGGTGATGGGAGGCTAATTGGTGGAGGTGATGGGAGGCTAATTGGTGGAGGTGATGGGAGGCTAATTGGTGGAGGTGATGGGAGGCTAATTGGTGGAGGTGATGGGAGGCTAATTGGTGGAGGTGATGGGAGGCTAATTGGTGGAGGTGATGGGAGGCTAATTGGTGGAGGTGATGGGAGGCTAATTGGTGGAAGTGATGGGAGGCTAATTGGTGGAAGTGATGGGAGGCTAATTGGTGGAGGTGATGGGAGGCTAATTGGTGGAGGTGATGGGAGGCTAATTGGTGGAAGTGATGGGAGGCTAATTGGTGGAAGTGATGGGAGGCTAATTGGTGGAAGTGATGGGAGGCTAATTGGTGGAAGTGATGGGAGGCTAATTGGTGGAGGTGATGGGAGGCTAATTGGTGGAGGTGATGGGAGGCTAATTGGTGGAGGTGATGGGAGGCTAATTGGTGGAAGTGATGGGAGGCTAATTGGTGGAGGTGATGGGAGGCTAATTGGTGGAAGTGATGGGAGGCTAATTGGTGGAAGTGATGGGAGGCTAATTGGTGGAAGTGATGGGAGGCTAATTGGTGGAGGTGATGGGAGGCTAATTGGTGGAGGTGATGGGAGGCTAATTGGTGGAAGTGATGGGAGGCTAATTGGTGGAGGTGATGGGAGGCTAATTGGTGGAAGTGATGGGAGGCTAATTGGTGGAAGTGATGGGAGGCTAATTGGTGGAGGTGATGGGAGGCTAATTGGTGGAAGTGATGGGAGGCTAATTGGTGGAAGGTGATGGGAGGCTAATTGGTGGAAGTGATGGGAGGCTAATTGGTGGAGTGATGGGAGGCTAATTGGTGGAAGTGATGGGAGGCTAATTGGTGGAAGTGATGGGAGGCTAATTGGTGGAAGTGATGGGAGGCTAATTGGTGGAAGTGATGGGAGGCTAATTGGTGGAAGTGATGGGAGGCTAATTGGTGGAAGTGATGGGAGGCTAATTGGTGGAAGTGATGGGAGGCTAATTGGTGGAAGGCTAATTGGTGGAAGTGTGGGAGGCTAATTGGTGGAGTGATGGGAGGCTAATTGGTGGAAGTGATGGGAGGCTAATTGGTGGAAGTGATGGGAGGCTAATTGGTGGAGGTGATGGGAGGCTAATTGGTGGAAGTGATGGGAGGCTAATTGGTGGAAGGCTAATTGGTGGAAGGCTAATTGGTGGAAGGCTGATGGGGAGGCTAATTGGTGGAAGTGATGGGAGGCTAATTGGTGCAAGTGATGGGAGGCTAATTGGTGGAAGGCTAATTGGTGGAAGTGTTGGAAGGCTAATTGGTGGAAGGCTAATTGGTGGAAGGCTAATTGGTGGAAGGCTAATTGATGGAAGTGACGGGAGGCTAATTGGTGGTAATGATGGGCGGCTAATTGGTGGAAGTGATGGGAGGCTAATTGGTGGAAGTGATGGGAAGCTAATTGGTGGAAGGCTAATTGGTGGAAGGCTAATTGATGGAAGTGACGGGAGGCTAATTGGTGGAAGTGATGGGAGGCTAATTGGTGGAAGTGATGGGAGGCTAATTGGTGGAAGTGATGGGAGGCTAATTGGTGGAAGTGATGGGAGGCTAATTGGTGGAAGTGATGGGAGGCTAATTGGTGGAAGTGATGGGAGGCTAATTGGTGGAAGTGATGGGAGGCTAATTGGTGGAAGTGTTGGGAGGCTAATTGGTGGAAGGCTAATTAGTGGAAGTGCTGGAAGGCTAATTGGTGGAAGGATAATTGGTGGAAGTGTTTGGGAGGCTAATTGGTGGAAGTGTTGGGAGGCTAATTGGTGGAAGTTTTGGGAGGCTAATTGGTGGAAGTGTTGGGAGGCTAATTGGTGGAAGTGTTGGGAGGCTAATTGGTGGAAGTGTTGGGAGGCTAATTGGTGGACGTTTTGGGAGGCTAATTGGTGGAAGTGCTGGGAGGCTAATTGGTGGAAGTGATGGGAGGCTAATTGGTGGAAGTGATGGGAGGCTAATTGGTGGAAGGCTAATTGGTGGAAGTGATGGGAGGCTAATTGGTGGAAGTGATGGGAGGCTAATTGGTGGAAGTGATGGGAGGCTAATTGGTGGAAGTGATGGGAGGCTAATTGGGGAAGTGATGGGAGGCTAATTGGTGGAAGTGATGGGAGGCTAATTGGTGGAAGGCTAATTGGTGGAAGTGATGGGAGGCTAATTGGTGGAAGTGATGGGAGGCTAATTGGTGGAAGTGATGGGAGGCTAATTGGTGGAAGTGATGGGAGGCTAATTGGTGGAAGTGATGGGAGGCTAATTGGTGGAAGTGATGGGAGGCTAATTGGTGGAAGTGATGGGAGGCTAATTGGTGGAGAGTGATGGGAGGCTAATTGGTGGAAGTGATGGGAGGCTAATTGGTGGAAGTGATGGGAGGCTAATTGGTGGAAGTGATGGGAGGCTAATTGGTGGAGGTGATGGGAGGCTAATTGGTGGAGGTGATGGGAGGCTAATTGGTGGAGGTGATGGGAGGCTAATTGGTGGAAGTGATGGGAGGCTAATTGGTGGAAGTGATGGGAGGCTAATTGGTGGAAGTGATGGGAGGCTAATTGGTGGAAGTGATGGGAGGCTAATTGGTGGAAGTGATGGGAGGCTAATTGGTGGAGGTGATGGGAGGCTAATTGGTGGAAGTGATGGGAGGCTAATTGGTGGAGGTGATGGGAGGCTAATTGGTGGAGGTGATGGGAGGCTAATTGGTGGAGGTGATGGGAGGCTAATTGGTGGAGGTGATGGGAGGCTAATTGGTGGAGGTGATGGGAGGCTAATTGGTGGAAGTGATGGGAGGCTAATTGGTGGAAGTGATGGGAGGCTAATTGGTGGAAGTGATGGGAGGCTAATTGGTGGAAGTGATGGGAGGCTAATTGGTGGAAGTGATGGGAGGCTAATTGGTGGAAGTGATGGGAGGCTAATTGGTGGAAGTGATGGGAGGCTAATTGGTGGAGGTGATGGGAGGCTAATTGGTGGAGGTGATGGGAGGCTAATTGGTGGAGGTGATGGGAGGCTAATTGGTGGAAGTGATGGGAGGCTAATTGGTGGAGGTGATGGGAGGCTAATTGGTGGAGGTGATGGGAGGCTAATTGGTGGAGGTGATGGGAGGCTAATTGGTGGAGGTGATGGGAGGCTAATTGGTGGAGGTGATGGGAGGCTAATTGGTGGAGGCTAATTGGTGGAGGTGATGGGAGGCTAATTGGTGGAGGTGATGGGAGGCTAATTGGTGGAGGTGATGGGAGGCTAATTGGTGGAGGTGATGGGAGGCTAATTGGTGGAGGTGATGGGAGGCTAATTGGTGGAGGTGATGGGAGGCTAATTGGTGGAAGTGATGGGAGGCTAATTGGTGGAGGTGATGGGAGGCTAATTGGTGGAGGTGATGGGAGGCTAATTGGTGGAGGTGATGGGAGGCTAATTGGTGGAGGTGATGGGAGGCTAATTGGTGGAGGTGATGGGAGGCTAATTGGTGGAGGTGATGGGAGGCTAATTGGTGGAGGTGATGGGAGGCTAATTGGTGGAGGTGATGGGAGGCTAATTGGTGGAGGTGATGGGAGGCTAATTGGTGGAGGTGATGGGAGGCTAATTGGTGGAGGTGATGGGAGGCTAATTGGTGGAGGTGATGGGAGGCTAATTGGTGGAGGTGATGGGAGGCTAATTGGTGGAGGTGATGGGAGGCTAATTGGTGGAGGTGATGGGAGGCTAATTGGTGGAGGTGATGGGAGGCTAATTGGTGGAGGTGATGGGAGGCTAATTGGTGGAGGTGATGGGAGGCTAATTGGTGGAGGTGATGGGAGGCTAATTGGTGGAGGTGATGGGAGGCTAATTGGTGGAGGTGATGGGAGGCTAATTGGTGGAAGTGATGGGAGGCTAATTGGTGGAGGTGATGGGAGGCTAATTGGTGGAGGTGATGGGAGGCTAATTGGTGGAGGTGATGGGAGGCTAATTGGTGGAGGTGATGGGAGGCTAATTGGTGGAGGTGATGGGAGGCTAATTGGTGGAGGTGATGGGAGGCTAATTGGTGGAGGTGATGGGAGGCTAATTGGTGGAGGTGATGGGAGGCTAATTGGTGGAGGTGATGGGAGGCTAATTGGTGGAGGTGATGGGAGGCTAATTGGTGGAGGTGATGGGAGGCTAATTGGTGGAAGTGATGGGAGGCTAATTGGTGGAGGTGATGGGAGGCTAATTGGTGGAGGTGATGGGAGGCTAATTGGTGGAAGTGATGGGAGGCTAATTGGTGGAAGTGATGGGAGGCTAATTGGTGGAGGTGATGGGAGGCTAATTGGTGGAGGTGATGGGAGGCTAATTGGTGGAAGTGATGGGAGGCTAATTGGTGGAGGTGATGGGAGGCTAATTGGTGGAAGTGATGGGAGGCTAATTGGTGGAGGTGATGGGAGGCTAATTGGTGGAAGTGATGGGAGGCTAATTGGTGGAGGTGATGGGAGGCTAATTGGTGGAGGTGATGGGAGGCTAATTGGTGGAGGTGATGGGAGGCTAATTGGTGGAGGTGATGGGAGGCTAATTGGTGGAGGTGATGGGAGGCTAATTGGTGGAGGTGATGGGAGGCTAATTGGTGGAGGTGATGGGAGGCTAATTGGTGGAGGTGATGGGAGGCTAATTGGTGGAGGTGATGGGAGGCTAATTGGTGGAGGTGATGGGAGGCTAATTGGTGGAGTGATGGGAGGCTAATTGGTGGAGGTGATGGGAGGCTAATTGGTGGAAGTGATGGGAGGCTAATTGGTGGAGGTGATGGGAGGCTAATTGGTGGAAGTGATGGGAGGCTAATTGGTGGAGGTGATGGGAGGCTAATGTGGAGTGATGGGAGGCTAATTGGTGGAGTGATGGGAGGCTAATTGGTGGAGGTGATGGGAGGCTAATTGGTGGAAGTGATGGGAGGCTAATTGGTGGAAGTGATGGGAGGCTAATTGGTGGAAGTGATGGGAGGCTAATTGGTGGAGGTGATGGGAGGCTAATTGGTGGAAGTGATGGGAGGCTAATTGGTGGAGGTGATGGGAGGCTAATTGGTGGAAGTGATGGGAGGCTAATTGGTGGAGGTGATGGGAGGCTAATTGGTGGAAGTGATGGGAGGCTAATTGGTGGAAGTGATGGGAGGCTAATTGGTGGAGGTGATGGGAGGCTAATTGGTGGAGGTGATGGGAGGCTAATTGGTGGAGTGATGGGAGGCTAATTGGTGGAAGTGATGGGAGGCTAATTGGTGGAGGTGATGGGAGGCTAATTGGTGGAGGTGATGGGAGGCTAATTGGTGGAAGTGATGGGAGGCTAATTGGTGGAAGGTGATGGGAGGCTAATTGGTGGAAGTGATGGGAGGCTAATTGGTGGAGGTGATGGGAGGCTAATTGGTGGAGTGATGGGAGGCTAATTGGTGGAGGTGATGGGAGGCTAATTGGTGGAAGTGTGGAGGCTATGGTGGAGGCTAATTGGTGGAG